>JANHGB010020840.1:22091-33228 GCA_026283785.1 Coracopsis vasa
CACCCAGAATCTCGCATGTTTTTATGGACTTTATTTGAATCTCCAGTCTATAAGCTTAGGCTGGGATAACAACAACATAAAATGCTTAACCCATGATAACTACAGCCAGCCAATCTGAACCATACATTCAGTAATGCTGCCTCCTCACCTGCAGGTGTTCATCACAAGCAGACATCCTCTGTGACAATGAAGCAGAGGGAAAATCATGTTCATCAAAGAAACTGCCATTTTCTCATCAAGCTACTAACACAACAAATAGATCAAATCATTTCTTTCCCACAAATAGCTGAAAATGTATTCCTTAGCAGAAACTTGGATTAGACTTTGATCTCACTGGCATCAATCTGCATAGATTCTATTAACAGCCCTGGACTTTTATGCGTTGGGCCCTTGATATATTAAGATAGCCTTGAGCTAGCTTTCAGACTCTAATCAGGAATTCGCTGAAAGGGAAAAAATGTTTGTTATGATAAATACTGACAGAAATGTAGCTACACAAGCCAAGCACTCCCAGTGTAATAACACTACCCTCCTGCACCTCAGCCAAAAAGAAAGCTAATGCCAGACAGGGAAACAAAGGGGGATCAGGAGGCTCAGACAGAACAGGAACAGAAGGACCATTTGTCAAGCAGTGGCCTTTTTCTTCATCAAAAAATTGGCTAAGATAAATCCTGATATGTAATAGATCTATAAAACAATTAGGGATGAAAGCCTGAATGATCTAGGTCAGCTTCATAGTTCAATCACCTCATGGAATCTACTCGTCACTGCAGTTTCTCCTCTGATTGCTGAAAATAAGAGCCAAGGATTTGTGCCTTGACTTTTGAAGTCTCACTCCTTGCCTCAGATATTCACAATTACCAAAAGTTTCAAAGGGAAGTGAAGGAAACTCAAGTTGGTTTAAGAATAATGTCACAAAAGTTTATTTCTACTTTTTCAGTGTAGAATAATTTATTCCTCAGTGTATGGAGTTTATATTTTGTTTAGATCAGGTTTGGTTTTAACCTATTTCTTTGGTGGCAAGGTGTATTGTAATCACATCTTTTATGTCAAACACCTTCTAATCAATTTGATCAATTGGTCAATTTAAGCGGGAGTGACGGAAGAATGAAAATCTTAAAGATAGCTAAATTCATACAAATTTCATGAAAACTGTCACCTGACTAGAGAATAGAAACCCAGTTCATGTTCCTTCTGAGCAAAAGTGTGAGTTAAAGGGTCATCTCTTGTGTTTTGTCTTCTCATGATCCAACCAGCACATAAGCTGCCAACCATACCTCACAGACAACCAATGGAGAAAAGAGGGCAGCTAGAATTGCTGAGAAATTCTGAGAATCCTCAGAAAAGGTGAAGGAGGAGGATGGATCTGAAGACATTGAGGGCATTGGTAGGCAGATTTCTGAGGCTGAGGACATGAACCAGTGGGAAAGCAAGCTAAATAGTTTGACTGCCATAAAATGTCACAAGGTTATAAGCCATAGGAAAAGATCAATGTTCATTCTGCTTTCAGTTCTTCCACAGCTCTATTGGGTGTAATACTAGGTCAGTAATCTAATGAGCCAGTGCATCAGATTCCATAAAATAGGCATAAAATGCTTACTATACAGTTTATAGGGAGATCATTCATTCTTGTTAGAAAAAGGCTTTGCAGCAAAAGGCTTTGCAAAAAACCTATAGAAGTGCAAAGTATACATGTATGGAACGGAGAAGTGAACATAGGTAGACATTATGCCATACATTGAAAATAATGAATTAACACTAGATGTGTTATGTGATATCTGATTATTATATCCAACTTCAGGACAAGTTAAACCATTTCTTTCAGAAGTGATTTCTATATATGGATGTAGAGGCATTTAGGAAACAGTACATGTCAGAGAAGCAAGTCCATGTTAAAATCATTAATTTAACTTGAAGTTCAAAATTCATTCCATAAGTTCACCAAAGCATTGCATTTTCCTCCATCTTTCTGGCCAGTTCACTACATTTCTGATATGATCATTGCTCATGCTTGGCAAAACCCCTTCCTTTTAATTTTGAAATACTTATAATGATCTCACAGGAGTATTAACAACAAATAGGTTCTGACAACTGGGGTATAGAGAACCAGGCATATACTATATCCTTATAGGCTTACTAAGTATCTTTGATATGGTAGCCACTGACAACTGTTGGCATGTGGTGTGGGTTGTAATTGAAGCTTTGTTAATAATTAGAGTAATCCACTCTAGAGTGCTTCTCTGCAAATTTTTGAGATTTTGTGGAGGTCATACCTCATACTATTAGAACCACCATAAATACCTTTGGTTGTCTTTCTAGCTCTCAAATTAGCAGCTGCTTTTCCCTTTCTAAAATGACCTTCTACGCTCCAGAAATACCAGTACTTAAAATAGCGATATGGGTTAAAGAATTTAAATGCTTTACATTTTAATTTTTCCCTCTCAGTGACAAGGGTGTCTCATCTAGAAAATTTGGTTTTGCTATGGCTTCCTAGTTCTTTTGTCACATTTGGGAAAGGTTGTCAGGTTGTCATTCTGGTACTTCAAGAAAGATCAAGTTAATGTAAGAAATCACTTCTGGTCTCAGAGTAATCTGAGTCTAAATTCTTCATGAATTATAAAATAAGAATAATTACATAAGGAATAATAAAGTCCGTAAAGGTTTGTCATTACTAATTCTTTTATAGGATGGGTAAGCTAAGTTAAATATATGGATCCTGTTAAATATCAGATCACTTATTACAGAAGAATAATATTGTTAATTTAATTTATGTTTTCATCATAGTTACTGTATTTAATTGGTCTCATTTTGTAGGTTATTCATATGACAACTTTTGTTCAGTTTGACAAAGTTGTTTGATTGATCTCTCCTACATTCAGCCATCTGCCCACACTGTTATAAGCAGCAGGATAGCATAAATTGACCATTTGTTACTAAAACAAATGGGAAATACAATGCTTTCATTATGTCCTTACACCTTACATGTATACTTCTGTCCTTTACAAAATGCAGCATATTGAACTACTGTTCAGTATTCATTATGTTCAGATCAACTATTTCCATATTTTATTGCAAGCTCAGGTTTCTTTTCAGCCTGGGGAAATTGAAAAGTGTATTAAGCTTAATATTTCATGCAAAACTAGATTATGTAATGGTTTCACATGTAAAGTAGGTGAACAGATGGATTTCTGTTCTTGTGAGATGAACTCAATTAAATTAGAACTGGATTTAGCTAGATTAAATTACATGGTCCTAATAAGGTCATTTAAAAGTAGAAAAATGAAATAAAGAGTCATGAATATCCTCACAAAAATTTTATCAAAATCATCTTTTTTTTCCTGAAGACCGATTGTTTCAACTTTCTAGCAAGTATCTATTTCTATTTCTTTCTAAGTAGGGATAAGAAAAGTTTAAGAACATATTCTGTGTTCAATAAGCTATCTTTTAATGTTGGAATTTTCTCCTGCAAGATTAATTTCTTACAATTACTTTTCATACCCTATGTGACAGAGCATTAGCAGTTGCTCCTAAACAGATGCTTATATTTGTCACAGGTATTTCGGCCCACAGTCAGCAGTAGCCAGGCAGGTGTTTTGGAGAAAACCCACATCTGCTTCACAGGCAGAGGTTAGTTAGGCTGGCTAATGGCTGCTCCTCTCAGACAAGATCAGTATTAATGCTGCATCTTCTGCTTCTCTTACGTTCCACTAGTTGCATTTAAAACTGAGCTACTTTCTACGTCAATATGCTATTTCTTGATCAAATCCTTCAGGATTTTTTTCATGCACCATGCAGTTGATGCATCACACTCCATTATACATCAACTGAGTTGTTCTGGTTAACATCAGCAAAATGAGAAACAGATTTAAATAGTTAGGTAAATGTATATATCTTTAAATAGAGATAAAAATGCCTTTTGTCATTATTACTGTTCAGGATATTGATCTTAGTAGGAAGAATAATAAACAAAAGAAAATTATCTCTATGCATGACAGACCATAAACAGTGATTTGTGTTGTTCAAAAGCTTAGACATTAATTTTTTCACACTACAGCAAGCAATGAACAAGCAGACAAGGACAGAAAACAATCCCGTACAAAGCAAAATCTAACGTAAATCAGGGTGTATAGACAGATAATATTAACCTATTTCAAAAAGTAACTATTTTCTAAAAATAACTGTTTTCTAAAGCTATGGTCCATGGCCAAATGTTTCTGCCTTCATTTTGCTTTTCAAAGGTACTTAGAAAACCTTCTAAAATCAGTGCTCTGAGTTTCAAAAGTTCTTCAGATATGTAGCAGGGGTATATAAAATAAGAACTCCAGATTACAAAGCACTGTTTGTGACTATTTCTCCAATAACTAAGTAAGTTCTAAAGTACCCAAATTCTACAGCTAAGCCTGACAACACTGGTAGGAGCTTTAGACAGCCACAGCAAAACACATGAGAAACAGCAAAGTGTACAAGAATTTTCTCTCTTCTAAGAAAGAAACAAGTAATACCAAGATATCTTTTAGAAGCAGAGCGAACTCTTTCAGTTTACTTACAATAGAGAATTTAGCAAGAAATTAAAACCAAATGTAAAAGGGTATTTTTATGTCAGTTTTATCTTTTTCCAGAGGTGTTTTGGGGGATTTCTCTGTGGCAAGGAAATTCTGTTTTTTTGGTGTGTTTGAGAACATCATCAGGGACAGAAGTAATATTTGAAGCATCAAAAAGCAAAGATAATATCTCCTCTCCCTTCCAAGAGCTCTTTCTCTTTTTTCCACTAAGTTCTTTAACCGGAACTACTTTCATAAGAACAGTGAGATGAAAAATTCCTGTTATGCCAAGATACATTTGTTCTTGCTTATAAAGTTTAATTTTGTTTTGGCTGGCTATTTTCATAAGGAGCTTGAAAATCAGATGTGAAATCAATGTTTTAAAGAAACTGTATCTATGTAAACCCTTTTGTTTGCAAGCCTTTTGTGCATTTGACATCTCATTGGTCTAATCCAGAAAAAGCAAATCAAGCCACATTTTTTTCATATTATTATAGTTTTTAAATAAGATCTCTGTGATTCCCCTGTTGCAGAGAATCAGATTTCAGGGGTTGTTGTTAAAATTTTTAAAGCTATTTCAAATATTCAGGGGGATTCCATAAATTCATTTATTATATGCTTTCTTGTAGTTTTTAAATGTATCCCCTCTTGTTATTTAAGCATCCCTCATAAAGAAGATAAGGAAAATCTAAATGTTAGGAAACACAAAAGCAATCCTAACTTTCTTAATTCTTCCTCTTGAAGGGAAAACCAGAAGAATTCCACCTTTTTTCATGACTTGTTCTGCCTGTGGCAGCCTTTCTCAGAAATTATATCTGCCAGTCCTTATTGGACTCAGAATGAACAGAGAAGGTGGCAGGTTTTAATGCAGAAGGAGAACCCATAATGTTATGAATATCATCACAGATAAATGTACTCATCAAAGGACAGAAAATTAATGGATTGCACTATAAAGTACATCATATACTGACACTATTTTAATTTTTATCGAATTTCAGGAGAGAAGGAATGGGGTTAAGAAAGATCCTAGTAATGTATGTCACTTCTGAGTACTGGAGAGGCGTAATCAAGTCTGTTAATGTTCCAGAGACAGATACTCCTTCTCCTTGTCAAGCCTGTAATCTACATGAATGCATCAGAGTATGGAAAAGATGAGAAACAGCAAGGTATAACATGTAAGATTAGTGGTATGTCATTCCACATATGTCTATATTATTTCCACAGGCTTTAGTGATTTTTTTTTTTAGTTTTGTGGTTTTATCTCAGCTGCCAGTTTTAACTAAGTTCAGAAAACCTCATGAATTTACACCATCTGGAATGAGTGTGGTTTTTTATAACACGGTTTAAAATACTGTATGGGTGATGCACTGATTGAAAGCCAGTTCAGCCCCATGACCTGTAGCTGCACGGACCAGTGCCTGTGAATTCCCTTTTCTGGGGTGCCTGGAGACACTGGAAGAGAGTAGCTAGGAAAAATCTCCCCTACATATTGAAGAAAGCAATCAGTGGAAAAGTATTTGACAGTTGGATGGGAACACTCTGTCCTAATTAATATAAATCTGGGCAGGAAGCAGAAACCAAACTACAGTCCACCACACAGAGCCTGTGCACATTCTGGTAGGAAAAATACATGAGTAAATATCTTCTGCAGTTGACTTTTAAAGTTAGAGTTCACATAGCATTTTGCCAACTCACGCGATACCACGTTAGCTCTACAGCAGTTCATTGCAATATAGAATAGTGAGCTGTGAACTTCTGCTGCCTTTTTTTGGTATGTGAATCAGAAATAGTAGCTCACAAGACTAAATGAAGTGGAATTATATAGGTGAATAAAAGTAATTGAGAGACCATAGTAAAACAAGAACATTAATAAAAGCATTAAGAAAAAAAAAAAACCCAACAAAAAAAAAACCAGTTGTACCTGCCAAGAATGACGTGCTGAGCTTTTATCATTTTGCTTCAGCAAGGTATTTGGCACAGGAATGCTTAATGATAGTCAGTGTTGGTTTCTGGTTTATGTTTAACCTCTGAATGTGTTAACCAGGAATGTAGGGAATCATGCATGTTGAAATACAACTGAGCAGTTATGTGGGAGGGACTGTACAGAGTTGTGGTCATAAGGTAGAAAAATGATATGGAGTGTATTTTGCTGTGGAATTTTCCTTTAACACCATCCTGAAACATTATTCATCTATGCCATAACAAACAAACCTAAAAACTGCAGATGATGCTCAGGCATCAGATTCTTGGCAACAACTGAGAATAGTGCAGAAGATGGGTTAAGGTTTAACTCATCCTGAGCTCAACTTAGCTCTATTCCTTACTGCAGAAATACCGTACACTGGGACTGTCCTTCTAGCGCTGTTAGATCAGTTGTGCAGGGCATCATTTAAATGCTGCCGTGGAGCCGCTGTGTCACTGCAGGACAGGACTAAGACCTACCTTATGCTTTATGTTTTAATAGATGAATACAATTGGTTTATTTCATTCCTTTTACACATCACAGGTTTCTCTAACTGAAAAATAATTACATGAGGAGTTACTGTTTAATTATACTTTTTGTCTGTCGCATAAGAAGGCTTCAAAGAAATAGTACATTTCAAAGTAGCAAATCATGCATTTTTGTAAAACCAGCAGCTGGTCCAAAATGTATAAAAGCTTTAATTTGGTGAGATTCAACTGGGAATGTTGAAGGAAAATAGAGAAGATTCAAGTACGAGGTCCATTTCAGGACTTTCTCAGTAATTCCTCATTTATTTACCATAAAACCCTAACAAATTTCCTCCTCAGATGGATGAACTGTTAAGAGATGTAGCTTGGCGGGAGATTTGAAGGATGGAGGTTTTTTACTTCTGCTTTTTGTCTGTGTTACAATTGACAGAGGAATGTGTTATTAGACTCCTAGTACATTTCTTTCAGCTAAAATATCCTTGTGGAGCCCTCTGTGTTGTTTATATTTAAGATGCTGTTTCAGCTTCCAGAACATCCTAATTTTGTACCTGCACCAGAGAAAGACTTCATGGTCAAGCTGCTATTTGTCAGTGCAGTCTGATAATATTGTTTCTAAAATCAGATGACACATTGTGAATACTGGTTTCGAGGATTGGTTAAAACTCTCAAGGTTATGCCCTCCTTGAATCTTTGAATTCCCAAATAGGAAGATTATTAAAAGAGCATGGCCAAGGTTAGTGGCCCCTAAAATTAGACCTTACAGCTGTGTTTTGATTCCACTGTGTGTGTGTGAACAGAGATCATTTGTGCATTTGGCGTCTCTACAATACAAGAAAGACCTTTCTTTTTCACAGACTATGCTTCCCTTCATTAGAATGTAGGAACTTTAATGTACAGTGTTTATATTATACATATATTCCCCTACAAGTTCATGCTGCATGTGAGATGATAACATAGCCATGTTATTCCTGAGAAAGCTTTTTGCAGGCAGGTAACTGAAACTCTCTTGTAATTCCAGATTTAGTTGATTATTTTCAGCTTAGTTTATGCTAAATGAGACTGTAAAAGGGCAACACATCCTATTGATAACATGAAACAATACTTCTAGATGGATTATCTCTGAAAACCCAGAGATAAATCATTCTGATTCTTGTTGATCTTTATTGCTAATTTGAACATGTGTATCGCTCTTCTGCTTTTACAGAAGTTTCACTCTTCAAGAAGACATAAGCAGTCTTATAAATTAGTGTCTTCCAATGACCCTAACACTGTATAAAAACTGAGGGTCTGCTATGCTGCATTTGTTCATTGCCTCCATGGTGCCCTCTCCAAGCCAAAATCCTTTATTTGGTGGTGGACGCCAGTGAGCTAAGACTGCACTCAGCAAACCCAGGCTAAAACAAGTAGTGTTTGCTCTGCAAAGGGGTACAGAATGCCCTCTGCAGGGGATCTGACACTCTTCTTGATGACGGAGTCTAGCTGAACAATTTACACAGTGTGATATCCAAAAAGCAACATTAATTAAAATGACTGAATTAAAAATTTCAATTTTAAGCCAGTAAAGTCACAGATGCAACATTTTACAAATGAAGAGGACAACCAAGTAGTAGTGTTTTCACTTCCATAAAGTAATTAGACAGCTTGTTCACAATATGATTAACTGAAATTCTTTGAGGCAGCTGAGACCACTGTCAAGTTTTGGTAGTGTTTTCCTCTCAAAGCTGGTTAGCTTGAGGTCTGAAGTAGAGAGCAATCAAGACCATGCTTCTGAAATCCCTGTAAGAGCTAAGCCACTACTGCCGCCTTAGCGCTTTGATACTCTTAGTTTTCCTAGAAGCCACCCACCAGCTATCCCTAGATTCCTGCATTCTGTGCCAAAGGAAAATAATGTGGCCAAACAGGATTTACCAGGCCAGTTTTACCACTATCCAAATGTTAGGAGAAATCAAATTTTTATTTTCAGTGTACTTTCTCTTGGACATACTGTGGTTTAGAGAACTTTGGACTGCAGAGGTTTTAAAGATGTTTCAAAAGCAAGAACCTTGTGTGCAAATATGAGCATATATAAATATATGGTCTTTTTTTCCAAAGGTCAGAAATGTACGTAGTCATGTGAGAGAAGGAAGTGGTAAAAGGCACCAGACTGGAACTCCAAGCTGGATTCAGCTCCTGGCTCTGCTGCAGCTTGTGACTGCAGGCAACTCTTACAGGTATAGTATTTCACTACCTCAGTGGGCTGTTACTAATTAATCTCTGTGGCCGAGGGCTGTGTTAGGAGGGATAAGAGTGAGAAGTCCCCTCTGTGAAGCAGCAGCTGCGTTGCTTTTTGTGTTCAAGGCACCTCTTTCAAAGTTGACACGGGTGTCTCCATATAGCTCTCCACAGGTAGTCCAGGCAATTCCCTGACCCCTGGAGCTGAACCTCACTCCTGCACTCTGTGAGCTACATTCATTGTAGTCATAAAATTATAATTTTAGACTATGAAAATCAACTACAGGACTATGAAAACCAGTCATGGAGGGAAAGAAAAAGACCTCATAGTAGAAAAATGAGGAGATGGATTATTTTTCTCCAGCACATATGAATTCAATTTTGAAGAGAAATGAATCTCAGACTGTAAGCACATGAGGAGACATCTGAGGAGTCAGAACAAAGGGTCTCTTAAATGATAATCAGTCATTCTATCAGCCCGTGATTGTAGCAAAATGTTTCTGTTGTAAAACATTTGTCTGACACATGCTTGTAAACCTGCCAGAAAGGATATCCTACTTAAACAAAACAAACATTAGCCTCAAAAGTAGGTTTTCAGTTCAAGATACCCCCAATTTTTTCATAACTTTTGTTTAGTTCATGCGAATGACTGGAAAGTACCATTAAATTAAACAAAAGCATAATTAAAGTTCCTATGGGATGCTTAAACAGAAACGGTTACACCATCCATGACATGGCAGCCATCAGCTGAGGAGGCCCCTACAAGCCCAGCCGAGCTGTGCCCTGGAACAGCAGGGCTCTTGCAAGCCCTTAAAGAGAGACACTGATGAGGGGGGGGTCCCCCTTCTTTAAAACCACTGTTTAAATTGTACCTGATGGCCATAATTTGCAGGGCTCCAAAAGTGTCTGGTTAACTCATTGCTGGTGGAAGTACAGAGCCTTACTGTAAATGTGGAAGATGTAGAAAAGGAACTGAAAGGTCACTGCGCGCTGGCAGGCACCACGCAGCAGCAGCAGAAGTAGAGTCAGCCTAGCTGGCCCTCTAGCTCAGGAGAGCCAAACGCTGCATAGCTTCTGTGCAAGAACAGGCAATATTCCTAAGAAAAATGAAAATATTCCAGGGCAGTGTAAACTTAAGATAGGCTTATGGTTAATGCAATTGAAAAAGGAGCTGGCAAGCCAGGACTTCCAGAATGTTATGAAAACCAAACCAAACCAAACCAAACCAAGACAACCCCTATCTATATATTAAATTTGCATGTTGACTGGAATTTTTAAAAGAGAAAATTAAGAAATTACTACGGGATTAAAAATAATAGAATTATTAAATATTTATTATGTTTTCATCCCTTGTAGAGGAAATACAAAGCAAACTGCTTTCAGCTAGGAATCAGTCTTCAAAGTCAAAGAGGAAAGAATATATTTCATTACGTAGATAATGTAATTGGTTAGTAGAATTTCATTGAATCAAGGTGATATCCAGGAGCATTGGTAGGTAAGAGAAGAACCTTTGAACACACATTTTATTTTATTTTTATTTTGATATGAAGTTCACTAACTTACAGTTAGGTCCTTGTATGAAAAAATGAAGATAGAAAATTTAAGGTCAATCATCAAAAAGGTTATATGGGAGAGGTATGATAAGAGACTGATTCAATGACTTTTGAAGTCTGTTTTAAGAATTTATTGAAAGCAATGTTAGAGAGCACTCTGTTTGGGGGCTAACATTGCAAGAGAGTTGGACTACATTGAGGCAAAAGACTTCAACTTTAAGTAACTTGTTGAAATTCTTTGAAGATATTATTGCCATGATAAGGAGAATTCTAATTTAATTAGGTTTTCAGAAGGTAGCTAGCATTTTTCTACATCAAAGATTACTGGATAAAAGGTGCAGAACGAAGGCTAAAAGCTTGTGTAGGATAAAATTATCTCCT
>JANHGB010020843.1:0-34471 GCA_026283785.1 Coracopsis vasa
CACTGCAATTTACCGCAAACAGGAAATTTTTACTTTTAAATATGCTGATAAAAAGTGTATGATAGCTAGGGGGAGAAGGATGTTAAATGATTTTCTTTTTTATTAGAAATTATCCACAATGTGTTTTATTACATTTTCTTTCTCGCAATCTCATGCTTTCTTAGGAATAGCATTAAGAATAGGAAAAAAAAATATTTAAGTTATGCTAGATAGAACAAAACTTTTTAATTTATACAAAAAATTCTAATTATGCACTTTCATAAACAACAGGTTTAGGCTGGAGTCTATTATTTGCTCTAAAGAGTTAGAGGTATCAGTAAATTCAGAGTCCATTTCAGACTGAATTCACAGAAGTAGGCAGATACAAGCCTGTACATCTCTGACTAAACTAAAAACCAGCTCTGACACAGAGCTCTCCAAATTTAACACCACCCATATTTTTCCATTATAAAGAATCAGAAAGTTACCTACTCAAAGCCAAGTAAAGCATCATTTAGAAACTTTTAGTGTGGAAACTGTTCACATGTGTTTCTGCTGACACACTGTAGAAATGACCATCACTGCCTAGATGAAAATGTGAACACCACGTGTGCCCAGAATCCTACAGCTATACTCAAGCCATGGGCACCCCCAGAAACACAAGCACAGCTCCAATGTTATGACTGTATCACATTAACTATAACCACTATGCTTGGCTTAGGCGGAAGTACCCAACAGTGAAATTCCAACCACTGCCAAGGGAAACATCTTGCCCCCCACCGGATTGCAAAACAGCACTGGTGAAGAGCCATTTCCATTAGGCTCAACTGCTCTACATCCAGATCTGTTCTTCTCCTCAGCTCCAAGACATTGTGTGCATGTCACAGGTGCTCTACCCCAAAACATCATTTGCCATTTTTGTGAAGTGGAGCACAGATAATATGCCGATAGTCCCTTTTCCTTTGACCATCATACTCCATCACATTAAAACTAGCTCTTCTGCAGAAACAAAACATAAATGTGGAGTCAGGGTGTGGGAATAAGACCTGAGCTTCAACTTGACCTCCGTCAGCACACTCCACAGGAACCCTTGCTTAGTGCGCATTCTCCATTGGCAGAAAGAATTAAAGACTTTCTAATACTGTAACCTTCTAGTTAGACTGCCTCATTGCGTGAAAGAGGCTTTGCTGTATCACTTAGAGGCTTTGCCTTGGGAAGTTACTTCACCTAAAATCAGTAGCCACCCCAGGACTAGAGTGCACTATAACAAGCACTTGCCTCAGTTCAAGGGAAATACCTGCAAAATGCTTTATTCTACTGTGTCTGCCTTACCTAAAACACAGTCTTTCACAACAGAAGCACATAATATAATTTATATTTTTTTACCATTTTATATTTTTACTACTACTATATAAAAAAAATTATATTTTTACTATCTTCTACACACTGAAAAACTTTGCAATCTAGCAATTCCAGGAAGAACAAGGACAGATCCCAAAGTTGGCCCAGGCTTCTACTACCAAAAAGCATGATGGCAAATAAAATAAGTAGCAAATCTGCTCACTCAAAAGTCTTGTAACAGATTTACCTCCTGTAGCTATCTAGAAAAAGGAAACGTTCAAGCTGATGAAACAGACCTTAGTGCTGTCTTACAACACAGGGATAACACTAGTATTTTAAAATTCTTACTAAAAATACTTGTGAAAATAAACTGAGCAGCATCACTGCAGTAGAAAACCCTGCTCTGCGAGGAAGAACTGAACTGCTGCACACAGGAATGAGTTTTTCAAACTTCACAAGTTTTCCTGCTCCACTAAATAGCCCTCATGAGGCACTCTCATTTCTCACAAGTTTCGTAACTGTCTTAACAACCCAGAGACCTTCAGTACTGTTTTTTCCCTGGAAGAATTAATGCATATTTATAAGATTTTAACACCTTGAAGCAGACAAATCCTGCTAAATATTCAACAGACCATCACAGAACCTTAACACTTAACAGCTACAAACACCTTGCACCCAGAGAACGTTTGTGAAGCTGAAAAACAACACCTTCATCTCACAGACAGGGCTGTGTAAAATGCTTGTCCTACAGCAGAGATCCTGCAGCAGGTTCAGATCCAAGTCCCCAGAGACAACTTCAGGGCTTTCCCTGAAACACCAGCCTTCTTGTCCAGCTAAAGACTACATCAGCTCCTACACAAGCTCAGAAATTTTCCATTTTATCTAGAAGCAAGGAGAGAGAAGCATGATAGATAAGGCCACAAACTGGAGTTTCAGTCTGATTATATCCAAAATCTAATTACATTTACATGAAGTCAGTATTGAAACAGCAAAAAAGATGAACATTTTCCCACAGTAAAATGTGATTGTTATCTGCTCTTCTGTTATTATTATTTATAATTTTTGATCCATAGCAACCTAAAGAATTGCTTCAGCAGGAACTGTGTTATTAACCATTACCAAAGCAAGACCATTTTAACAATATTTATCACCAATGTTGAAAAGAAAAAGCCCCAAGATGCTGAATAAGATGGTGGACACAATATACATAGACACAGACAAAATCCCAGGAAACTTTAGGAAAATAGTTTGTAGGCTTTGCTTTACAATGTATGGAGGACGGATGTTTGCCACTAATGATAGGAAATTAAATCTGTTGTGATCCAATTTCTTCAGCTGAATTTTGGTTTTAAACTGCTTCTCCCTATTTCTATTTCTCCAGAGACTTGTCAGCACCATTAACATCAGGGACATACCTGCTTGTAGAGGACAGATACAGCAGGAGATTTTTTTAAAGCACCTGGTCCACTTATCCTGATAGAAAATCTGCTCTTCAAAACTTTTTCGTAAGACACAGCTGTCCTAAAAAGAGCTGATGTACACTGATACGGGGGAGTCTTTGTGACGACGGTGACTCAGTCACATTATTTGCAAACTTGATTGTGTCTGGCCAGCTTGGAGCATCGGCAGAATACAGGATACCTTGGACAAACAGCCATGAAGAATTAAATATCTTGTAAAATGTCAGACACTGATGCATTACCGTGGTTTAGAGATAGCAGAAACCATTGTTTCACATGAAAACACAGAGCTGGAGAGGAAAGTAAACTCAGAGGGTGCAGTCTGTATGCCTTACAAATAAAATCTAAGTTTATTTATAAATAAACCAGAGGCTGAGAAATGTCTTCAATAAACTACTAGCATTTTTCATGTTTGCAGATATTCAGTGCTAGAAGTTCATCTGGAGACCTACCTGAAGGTTTAGATAGGTTTGTAAGGATGACCCCTGCTTATTTCACACAAGTTTTCCTTCTCATAAATTCTTCAAGCTTGCACTACATTCAGTGGAGCTGTTCCTTTTTACACTGGTTTGAGATTAGAATCGGGCCTTTTGTAAATGGAATGTTTAAGTAAAATGTAAGCCTTTAATGTAAGGGTTCTGCTTTTGGTTTACATAATGATATGCTGTGGAGCATAGCTTTCCTATTTTATATTCCTTTCCTTCTTCTCATACCATCCATGACTCTTCTCTTTATATATTACTTTGAATCTTTTCTTCTTGCCATTGCTATTATAAGCTACATTTCTTTTGCACCCTTTTAAACAGCATATCAATGTGTTCAAACTTACTGCTTTTTGACTAGCAAAGCATTCAGAATTTCTGGTGAGGCTTTCAGTTGGGCTGTAGGCAAGCTGAACAGTTCATATTAACTGTCACATATTAAAGTCATGGGAAGAAGCACTGAAGAACCACTGGCTCCATCAATGTCTATTCAGCAAGATTCTCAGCATAAGAGATCACTACATTTTGCCCCAGGTTCCAGGAAGGTCAGGTACCATTGTAGAGGTGCTAAATGAGATGACAACATCCCCAAACAATACCATTCCCTTGACTGTGTAATAAACAGACCAATTAAAAAACAATGTTTGAACTCCAGTTCAACTGTACAGAACTGGAAACGTAAACAACTAAAGGATGAGTGTGATGCTTGGTATCAGACCTTTAAACCTTCAGGCTTTATGTTGGTGTGCATAATAGAAATGCTAACCTATCAGTTGTCTTGTGTACAACTGCTCAGAACTAAAAATTACTGCTTGATCATATTCATCTGTATCAATTCTTTCAGTAACCAGTTTCTCTTTTCAGGACTGGACTGATATAATGAATTACTCTGTAAGGGTAAGGCTCAGGAAACGGACTTAGCAGAGAAACACAAATATGTGGTAGTGGAAGCCCACCTCCCTTAGGGCAAAAATCTCAGCTAAAGTACCTTGGCAGTGTATTAACAGCTATAAAAGAATCTTTCTTTGCTGACCACAAATATTCTGTGGTCAACAAGAGGTCTACTCACTGTTTTGTTAAAAACAGTGATGATTTATTTTGCTTCAGCCATGTGTGAAACTAGTCACCACATTATGAATAATAATATCCTCTTAGTGTCAATGGAGTTTTTTTTTATACAGAAAGATCCACAAAGCATTTAACTAAATACCTAGTATAGAAATCTACTGACTGACCACTAAAATACAATCGTATCTGGGATGGAACAGTGCAACTACTTAACAAAGCACAGCAGCAGAGCAGACAAAGAGTAGAAAATATCCATTAGAAACCAAAGCAAGAGCTGAAGTAAAACGTAACTACCTTCATTAGGCATGAGCATCAAGCAGAGCTAAAATTATAAGTTTGAAGAGTGTCGTAGAATCTCTACGCCTACAAGGAACAGAGTTTGCACATTAAATGGAGGACGAACTCCAACTGCACAGTGCCCTCTGCAGTGGAATGAAATCTGCAAGGCTCAGAGGGAAGAAAAATGATGGATTAAATCACTTGGTTTCTGCAGCACTGTCTTCAGATTAGAAAATCAGAGGAGAACTGAACCCAGGTGATACAGATTCAGCAGGGGCATGCAGAACCAAGCTGGAGTCCTCAGGTGCACGCAGAATGGCTTGGCATCTGCTTAGCCAGCTCCTCCTTAACTACTTCCAAAATGGCAAACAGGATGAAAAAAATTTAGAGATTAAATGCCTTTTAAACATCTACAGTTCTAGCATATTTAATATTTAGTTTATTGTGATCCATCTTAGTATTTACGTACTATGATCCTTCTCAATCATGATTTGCAACACAGGCAAAACTACAGAACTGTACTATCTGTCACACTGTAGAGTGGCAAGCACCACCTAGTTGGCTGGATCTTGCTGTGTGAAACAAACAAACAAGCATCACTTTAAGAAAAGAGAAGCCCAAACATTAAAAACTCACCCAGCATAATTGGTCCCTGAGGCTGTAACACATTCATACTAAAATTATAGAAGTCCACTTTTATTTGGGATATTTAAAATGGTAGTAATGAGCTAGGGCATGTTCTTTTCCTCTCCTAATACATACTGAATGTGTTCTGCTGAGTGTAGCAGGTTAAAATCATAAGGTTTCCAGCAGGGTACAGGAAGGGACCCAGAAAGTTTTAAACACAAGAAACATCTCAGATGACCAAAACAAAGAAAAGTTAGTTCAGTAACAAAGGCCAGATTCTGTGACAAATCACACCTCTTTTCAGGAAGCTTATTTGAACTCTACAGCGATTTCTTCCCTCTTGTTCCTGCAGTAAACCTAGCCAGTAGTTTTTATTCCACCCTGCCCCCAAAGACATGCATACACACTCTGCCTCAAGAGCTTTGAGACCCCAAGAGTTCTGCAGCTGGGGTAATGTTTTTCCTGACTACTTTCTAGCAACCTGCAAGAAACAAAGCTTCTTCAGGGAGTTTGCTTCATAAGCAAACTGCCTTTAGCTCCAGCCTAAGGCACATTTCTTTAACCTTTTTATTCTCCAACATAAATACAAAGCAAGTGTGTGAACACCCATTCATTCCAGAAGAGATATCCACATGTTCAAGTACAGGACAAAGCTGTTCAGACAGGATAGTGAAGAGTGTAGAACAAAAACCTATACTGTGCAAAACAGAGTAATTTTCTGAATAAATCTCATGGAAGAGAGGAGATGCCCAGAACTGCCCCCATTCCAAAATCCTCTGCCAATCGCATGGCTCTGTGCAGTCCTTTCACAGTTTTAAATAATGCCAGGCTGAACAAGCCACTCGTTGGCTTTCAGTTGCTAAGGGACTACTGAACCACACTTTACATGCTGGTAAATAAAGTAGATGCATAAGCTGTAGTTTTGTGCATTTCCTCAGGTGTGCATCATGGGGTTTTAAAGAAAGATAATTACTTTTCAACTGTGTATCAAGCAGAACTCAAGTTAAAGTAAAATGAAACCAAGTAAATACAGAAAAATTCTGGAAAGCTGTAAGGAATAATTTGGCAATATGATTGTTTTCTTAGATGTGAAGCCCCCCTGTGAGAGTCTGAAGAGAATTATAAGATTTATATACCCTGTAAATGACAAGGAGGGGTCTTAGCGATCTAATCATATCGGTTGGCTGTGATTTAGCTGGGGATGGGGTATACATCAATGGAGATAACAAAAAGCTTCAGTTCTGAGAGTCACCTGGTGCACTGCCCTTTCTGAACACACATTTCTACTCTTGTCTGTATGAAATATAGTTAAAATTACTTCCCCCCTCTTTTTTTATCTTTCTAAAGCCTTTGTTATCTGTTAGGGAAATACAGAGCTAGAGTAACACAAGGAGAGGGAAATGTGTATATAAGTAATATATAGATATATATAGATACAGATATGTAAAGTCACTGCCAGAAATATAAAATTCCTTATTTATTATAGTTGAAAAAAAATCAGATATTTATGATACTATCTCCTAACTGACTGATTTCGTGTCATTCTCTGGTAGCAAGGAAAAAGAGAAGGCTGAAATGTAGATGATGTATAGTTTTGAAAGTCTTTGAAATCAACCAAACATTTGCTGCATTCAATAATGTTCTTCCACTGCTATTAGCATAGTCCAGTAAGCACAATAGCAGTGGAGCTTTTGGATAAGTTAAGAGCATTTTTTTAGCACAGAAAAGAAAAACAACTTTTCTACATTTTAACAGCTGCTTAAAGATAACAAACGAAGCTTTAAAAGGCACGTACTAACATCAACACAAGATGTTCCTCATGCTTGACAATAAAAAAATCAGAGGTCCATCAGGCTTAGATATTGGTATAAGATTAAAAAAATAATTATATTTTACTCTCACTTCTCTGGAGACACACATTGTTTGCTGAGGAATGTAAAATTCAATTCCCCGGGGAATGCCATAGGCTTTTTGGCAGACTCTCTGAAACTCAAGTTGACTCTTTTCTGTACAACTAACATTAGAAAGAATGGAGGGCAAAAAAGGGGTGGGAGGGGAAGGATAAAAGAAGGAGAAGGTCACATAATTGCTTTCAATGTTCACATGGCTCTGGCTTCTTGAATCTGAAAAAGTATCAGGCTGCAAAGGCTGGACTTCATCTAACTTCATACAACTGACAGGTAGACTTCAGCTACTTCCAATTATTCAAAGTGGGTAGTTAGTTATCTTAGCTCTTTTCAGAGGAACAATCAGAAATAATACTCAAGTTTATAAGAAAAGAAAACATATTTGTATTTGTTCAAGCTCTATGCCATCTAACAATGTCAGCTTTGTGCCTAGAAAGCACAGTTAGCTAGCCTAACATCGGGGTGGGCATGCATTTTACTGCCAGCATCCCTCCAAACACCATTTAACAAATGTTCTCCATTCAAGCTGAACAGATGGAAGAAAAATTATTCTGAGGAACTGCAGCTCTATAGGCATAAATTATACAGATGTCTTGCAATAGGAGTGCTCAGGCTCAAGAGGACAGAGGTTGTTATAAAGCTGACTGGCTTGCTTGGGCATGCAGACTAAGGCTCTCTTCACCCTAAGGAAATGCAGACTTTGAATGCTACTCCCATATTTTGAGGGCATACATAGCCTTGTTAGTAATTCTCTAAATATCTTCTGCTGAAGGAAATTCCTATCACTGTCAGAGAAGATTAACAAATCAAAAAGGCTCTAATTGCTCTACACTCCCCATAGTTCTCTTTCATATTTAAAGCTTTGAAAGTGTAATTGGCTTTCTCTATTCTTCCAGTACACTTTTCATCCATAGATTTACTTATTAAGACTGGGTGGTTAGTGTTTTTAACCAAGTAATGTCCTCAATTTTTCAGCCAACCTTATAAAAACTTTATTTAGACTATATGGGAGTAACAGGAAAAAAAGACTAAGTGGGAAAAGAGGAGAAATATTGAGGCAAACTTTAGGTTTACATCTAAATTCATGGCTTGGATCGCAAAATCAATTTAGAATAGGTCAGTAATAAATGTATTAAAAAATCCCATAACCTTGAAACCCATCCTTGAAAATTCCAATCCTAGAATCTTGCCCTACAACCTTCTGCTTTGTGTCTATAATGCGTTATTGCCTATTTGTGCAATACTCAAGTACTGCTTTATCAGAAGAATAAAATGTTCTGCAACTCCCTCCTCTTCCACTAGCATCACCTGAACTGCCTTTCATATTCATTATCTTCCATACCATCCTTTCATCTACACTTTCCAGTAGTAATCGTAAAAAAGATACTGCACATGTGAGAGCAGCTCCATGATAAAGATGTTGTGGGTATGGAAATTGAGGTTATGGGGGAACTGATAAAGGAATAGATAACAAATTCAGATGCAATCCAGTGAATGGGATCTGCTATAATGGTGCTAGTGGCCTCATCACGTATTACTAATAATTTATTACGTACATCAATGCAAATGCAAACATCAATGCAAAATGCCTTAGAAACAAGCATGCAAGCAAATCAGTTCAGTTCATGCTGTGTATATATGTTTCATAACACTGGTATCTGGCTTTATTTAATTTCTTCAGGCTGTTGTCAAGTGATTCTTTTCACCTGCAATAGTGACCTAAAGAAAAGCTTTTGGGATTACAAAGCAACCCCAGCAATGGTCAATAATACTATTGAAAGAGCTCTCTAGATAGATTATGCAGTAAAAATACCCACAAGAAACAATTAAAGCAAAAAACGTAACAGGTCTCCATACACAGAATGAGTATCTGCAGTGCTTCTCACTGAATTTAAACATCTTTAAAATATAAGTCATCTTTGCACAGAGAGGAAGGAGATGCATTGGTCAAATATCTTGCAACAGATAGTTTGCTGAAGGGCAGATTAAAGAAACATAAATCCCAGCTGCAACAAAAACGAGGGTTTTTTGTGTTTGTTTCTGTTTTTTTAAGACAGTGTGATTGCTCTTCCAGAACGATCAATTCAGACAGAACTTCAGAATGACAATGAGACAAAGTGGGGGACAAGGAACAGGGACAGCCCACATCAACAAAAAAACAACACTGAAACAGGTTTGATTTGCATTTCTTAAACGACTCTGCAACATCTGTTGCCCACAAAAGATAACACAGGGCATTATTCTGTAGTTTCACCCATCTCTGACATTAACATATGAAAAAAAAGAAACAAATCTATGTTTTAGAAAGCCATACCAATGTTCCTTTTGGACCGTTGTAGAAGTCTGTTCTAGCTGCTGGTTTTTTGGTTTACTAGCATCTTTTAGCAAAGACATTACAGCAGTGTGGATAGGCAACTCAGATAGCAACAGCAGAGTAATGTTATAGGAAGAAAGAAAAATGGGGTTTTTGCAGATTCTGAGATTACATGCCTATCAGTTATTCTAAGTACACAATAAAGGTTACTACACTAGTAACTAGATTCATATATTTATCAGTTAATCTGTCCCAAAGCCATGGAAACTAATTAATGAAAAATATAGTCAAGGCATGGCTTCAGGCAGTAATTCAATGTTACTCTAAATCTCTGCAAAAGCAAACCTGTGAACCAAAGAGGAAATGCGTACTGCACAAGGACATTTGTGTTCTGAAATATGATCCCCCTGTGGAGTTTTCAGATGAGGCACTTTTCCAGTGATTAACTCAGTACGTTTGAATTTCATTATTTAATGTTTTAGGTGACTGTTTATTTGTGGTGTTCAGAGAGGAAAAGAAGTTTTCCATGAACAAAATCAGAGCAAAAGGCAGATAACAACTAAGCCATCTCAGGTCACTCAAAGCGCCATTGCTTCTTGCTGAGCCTGTAGGACATTCAGTATGTGCTCTTATGGCTCTTTTAATAATTATGCTGTACTTTTCTTACATTCTCATAGCAATAGATCTATGTTAAGATACATCAAACTTACTTCCCATCCTGGTACATTGCTTCCTATAGTGTTCATTAAGGATCAGCAGAACATTTGGGCTTATCAGAATTGTCAACAGGTTGCCAGGTTGGACAGGGCTTTGAGCAGCCTCATCCAGTGTGAGGTGTCCCTACTCATGGCAGGGGTTGGAACTGGATGAGCTTTAAGATCCCTTCCAACCCAAACCAGTCTGTGATGCTATGATTCCATGAACATGCTCTGAAAATGCCCCAATTACACCAGCTTTTACAATGCTACAGCAATCTTGTGCTCCAGGGCCCTGCATCCAAGTGTAGCCAGGCAACTGAGCTCCCATCCATTGTACGAGAGATGAGAGCCCCCAAAGCTGCCTTGCAGGTGTGGCAAGGAATATGGTTGGCATACACTTCTCAGGGACTTGGGGAGAGGCCGAACATCATTTGTGTCTCTGCCGATCTGTTACTAACCAAGAATCAACTAAGATACATCTGAGGTTTTTGTCAAAATAAAAGCTCTCTCCAGAGAAATCCACTGGATGTGTATGTTCTTTGCTAAGAAATATTTGTTGTGCCATACTTCTGGGAAAGCAAAATGCCAAGGATCAGATAATGAGATTGGAAATCCAGCAAAGAAATTCAGATAAGGGTTAAGTAAAAAGTCAAATCAAATTTCAGATCTTTGAAATTGTCCTTTTTCTGTACTATAAGTCTCTCTGTTCAATTCACCCTAGATTTGGTGGGATACACTATATCAGAATGTCATTTTACCTTCTATCAAAACGTGGCATTTAAGCCTGTTTTATGTTCTTTTTTTCAGCAGTATTTTCATGGGCCACCTTACTCTTTTAGAGTTCAAAGACAAAATTCAGCCTTCACTGACAAACTCAATTCTAGATTACATATGGATTTGAAATGGGGTATCTGTACTTTTCAGGTTTCAAGCAAACCTTTTCCTGTTCTCTGTTGGGATGAAAAACAAGGGCTTTTTAAGTTTTATGCAAAAAGCAAAAACTCAGCACAGACCAAAGCAGCCCCTGTTAAAAGCCTGGTGGTCAGAGCTCTCATCTGTCTGATTTGGACTAAAGGCTTGACTGAATTTCCCTCAGCCCAGGGAACACTGTTTAATAAAGAACTACTGAAATCTCTGTCAGCCTCTCTATTTTTGGCAGAAATTCAGTCCTTGAGCAGAAAATTCCTGATAAAAGTGTCCTGGGTTCAGCAGTAGCAGTCATTTTTTCTCCTTCTTAGTAGCTCGTGCAGCTCTGTGGCTTTGGTGGTTTTTTTGGGTTGGTTTTTTTTTTGGTTGGTTGGTTGGTTGGTTTTTGGGGGGGCGGTGTTTGGTTTTTTTGGTTGTTGTTTTTTTGGTTTGTTTTTTTTTTTTTTCACTTTCAGCCTGCTAGCAGCTCTGATAACACCGATGTTTTTAGTTACTACTCAGATGTTTAGTCTGACCAAGGATTTTCTGAGCCTCATGCTCTGCCAGGGAGGAGGAGAAGCCGGGAAGCAGAGACAGGACACCTGACTCAAACTAGCCAAAGAGGTATTCCGTACCACAGCATGTCATGCCCAGGATGTAGAACTGGGGGCAGTGACCCGGAAGGGCTAGATCACTGCTGGGTTGGGCGAGGTATCGGTCAGCGGATAGTGAGGTGTTGTATTCTCATCCCTTGTTATTTCCTTTATCATTATTATTATTGGTGGTAGCAGTAGTGATTTGTGTTATACCTTAGTTACTGGACTGTTCTTACCTCAATCTGTGGGAGTTACACTCTTTTCGATTTCCCTCCCCATCCCTCAGGGAGCAGGGGGAGGGAAAGAAGCGGGGGGAGTGAGAGAGAGACTGCTTGGATGATTTATGGCTGTGTTTAAACCACGACAAAGTCTAATCAAAACAAGCATATTTGTATAAAAATTGTAATGAAGCAAATATACCCATTAGTCCAGTTTTTATGAAGCCACTCACCAGAAGGAAACAGACATTAACCACAGAGGTTGAGACACTTAAAACCAAACAAATACCAAGAAAATCCCTTCATACCCAGAAATGCATCAGTTATACACATTTCTGCCTCTAGTTTGGACATTCTTGTATGCTACACCTTTCACTTCCTAGAGTAATAAATTAGCAGGTAGCAACAGTTATTTTCAAATGTTATACATAAAACTTTTTGGAGTTTGGAGGTGAACTTTTCACAACATTATCAGCTTAGATAAGGGCTTCCAAAGTCTTGCACTTAACATACTTCATGCACTAACAAAGGAAAATCTGGCCACCTGTCCTTAACTCCAGAGAAGGTCAGGATGGGAGGAACACCTCTGTTCTCTAACCATACAGCGCCCAGCTGAGGCTGTGGCTGGTTTTGCCCCCACTGCATTCATACAGTACCTCTTTGTAGGATACAGGTACCCAAGCAAATGAAGATGAGGCACCTCTGGATAACATAGTCCTCACAAGGCCATGTCTGTGTTTAATAAGGTGGCACACAGCAACACATTCTGCGCTGCCAATGTTAGTGCAGGTAACAGGGCAAACAGCCCTATAATAGGCTGCAGGCAAGTGATCCTGCTGTCTGTGTGAAGCTAAGAAGAAGCACATGGAGAGAGGCGTACAGCAGAACTACACAAAAGCCAGGTGTTCAGGAGGCCTTCCGAGTGGAGGTTGCCACAAAATTGAGACTGTTGTGTCTTCATGATGGGGCTTCCCCTTCTGAATGCAACAGCACTGCATAGGCAGAAAGTGGAGTTTAGGAAAAGATCTGACTGCTTTTTTCATGTTGTTTATAACCCACAAGGTGATCTCTTGCTTGTCTTCGCCCTTCTTTTCTGCCCATCTCCTTCCATGTTCTCCTTTTTGTTTTGTTTTCTTTTTCCCTTCCTTTTCTCTTCTCTGCACTAGATTTTCAAAGCTGTCTCTTGCAGACAATGGAGAGAGACTACTACACAGTAACTACACAATCCAGCTCTCACTGAATCAACAGTGTATTGAGAAAGCTTGCTCTATCTACCTTATCCTGAGTATTGACGTCAGCAACAAGGACTACACAGTGACTTTTGATTAGCTAAAGACATATCTAGCGCTTTAAAACCTGTAAGGTTTTATATGTTAGGTGTTTTGCGGCTTACATTTAATTCATTTTTTTAACCTTCATTTAGACACTACATATACAAGAAGGTTTTTATCTTTTCTGAATGAAAATCACCATATGACACAAGGGATCTAAGCCCTCTGTGACTTATTCCAGACCCGGAACCACTGAGCAGAACCTTTTTTAACATGCAAGTGATGATCAGTGTCGCTTAATCATTTAAACCCTAAATAGACTAGGATAATTGCTTAAACAGAACATTAATTAAAAATAGGGCTGCAATTCTAACTAAGGTATCGTTTTTAATAAAAAAGCTTAATGTCAGAGTGTAATTATTGTGATGACTGCAGTTTCCACATTATAAATAAAATACATGTGTGTGAGAACAAAAACTAGAACATGCTCGTCATACTTCTTCAGTTGTTGCTTAATATATCTGGAATATATTAAAAAGTCATATTCTATTATAACTCAAACAATGGACACGTGACGAAATATGCACTCTCCACACAGAGGACTAATGTGCAGTCAGAAGCATGCTTTCAAAGGGACACGGTCGCCATTTGGGTGTGATTGAACCCAGCGCAGACGTGCAGAACCAACTGCACGTTTGACTTCTACGTTAGGTGAAAATTCCTTCACTAAATTTGACCTTCTTGACTAAGTTGTCATTCCAAACATTATCCTTCAAGTGTAAGAGTTAACACCAACAAAGCTTGCTTATTCTATTCCATTATGACAGCTTTACTCTACCTGAGGTTAACGACATAAAACTGCAATGACAACATTTCCGTAGATTAATGATAGCAAGAGTTTTCCTTATATACAGGCAGTTCATTCATACTCTTCCAAGTCAATGACAAAGATTCTATTGACTTTAGCAGCAGCAGACCTTTACCCACAAGACACGAAGGTTTTGCCCCCATGTTTAGAATGCATAGATATTCTTACAGTTAAATAGTTCTCAAAAAAAAAAAAAAAAAAAAGAAAACAAACACAAAACCTTTGGAAAATGAGTCGTATAAAACCACAAAAAAATAGTTGTATTTTTCTCTCTGAAGCAATGTTTTCATTTATATACACAGACACAAAAACTATAGGAATTTGCTTATTTGAAGATATTTTGTCTCAGGTTCAAATCAGAAAACATTTAAGAGGCAGTGAGATACTAATGTGATCAATCATACCTTGTTTGTCTTTAGTGCATCCCGGGAACACAGATCAGCAAGATGTTCCCCTTCAGCCTTTATTCAGCTACCCCTGAAAAACAATGGAAGATGCACAGAGATTTCAGGGGTGACCAGAATTTAGACATATGATTTTCGAGAGGTAACTAAGAATTTAGTGTTTTGCACAGGGTTTGTTTCTTAAATGACTATTTATACTAAAATAAAGTCTTGCCCCCAGTGTATATCCATTAAAGCTAAGTACATCTTCAGTGTTCAGTCCTGGGAGCCTCTATATACTCAATCAGAATAATTCAGCTACTCACCAATAAGATGTGATACAGAATAATTCTCTAATAATAATTTTTATCAAGAAGAAAGGGTAAAACTGCTACAGACTTCGGAAGTCTGGCATAAACATTTATTTATTCCTTTCAACTGTTTTATTACTTCCTTGCTCTTTAACAAGTTTCATTAACAAAGGGAGCAAGTAATAAAGTGCTTTCATAATAACTGCAAACTTTTAACATTAAGCTGGCAGAAACAATCCATTTTTAATAACAGTCTGCATTGGTAACCTTGTATTTTAACCCAAGGTGAAAGGTGAAGAGTAAATCTCTTCCACCTTTCTGAATGCAGCTGCTGTACACAGACTTTAATTGATGTGAGACTCAGCTTTGTAACTCAAGACCATCTCCTGCCTGCAGGACTGAAAACATGTGATTCAAGGCACAGTTACTGCTGATAGCAGGCCCTTCTTAAGTGATAGTGTGGACAGAAGTATAAAGACTTTGTCACTATTTATTCTCCATCAGGGTGACTTTTTTCTTCTTCATAACTCCAGTATTCAGGTCAGGCCTGTAACGGTGGTCTCTCAGCAAGAAAAGATATGAAGTGAAACAAACTGAAAAATGAGACAAAAAACACACAGGTGAACAAAGTTGCGATGCAGAAATCCACTTGACACTCACTAAGCAACGTGTGCATGAGTTTTTGTGAGGAGAACAGTTTGCACGTAGTTCTTTTTGTTTTCAATTATCTTTTGCATCTGAGTACAAATGCATTTCAAATCTGAAATGATTTCTTCATTTCCTCCCCAACTAAATCTACCTGCAGATTCAGGAATGAAGTTGTTGGCCTGGACATCATAGCAGGTCTAGTTAAGTTATTCTTTAGGATATTTCACCAGACCTTAAAGATCTAAAGCCACAGCCTCAGCTGCTTGAATAGAACTTAGTACCCTGAGTACTGGCCTAGAAATATCTCTCTCAAATCAGGGACTAAATCAAGACACAACATACAAATTGACAAAACAGGTAAGATTCCTTGAGCTTTTTCTAAATTTCTATTGATTTTCAAGAGTATCTAAAAGCATCAGGAGCCAATGAAAACCAT
The DNA here is from genome assembly GCA_026283785.1 of Coracopsis vasa. Taxonomy (NCBI): domain Eukaryota; kingdom Metazoa; phylum Chordata; class Aves; order Psittaciformes; family Psittacidae; genus Coracopsis; species Coracopsis vasa. The sequence goes on from JANHGB010020843.1 coordinate 15,793, forward strand.
TTTACAATTCTAACTTGAACTGGAGCATGCAAGTAACAACTTGCTGAACTTCTCAGGGACTTAAGATGTTGCCGTACATGAGGCTTTACTCACAAAACAGCATCTCTAACACATTGCAAACACACACACATGCTGACTTTAGATGGAGGACCAGGATGTCATATACACATTGGACTTATTACTTCAAAACTGAAAGAAACAGGTTTTTTGATGAATACTGGCAATGATGAAAATTGTGTAAAAATATTCCCACAATACCACACTAATTTTGTATATAAGACTAAGAAGTTAATATGTATTATATATGCATGATCTAAGTCCATGCCATTTTCATTGGAAAAAGAAAGAATCAAAGAAAGAAAACAAAAAACCCCAGCAAAGAACCAAAGGACACCACATGCTTCCAGCCTAGTTTTCCAAGTCATCTCTTTCTGGCAGGCCTCCTTATTTTAGAGAAACTTGGATTCAATCACTCAGTGATTTTAATTTCAGCATTTGACAAAATCCAGTTTTCTAATCTCTGGCTGAATGAAGACATTCAAATTACCAAAGTGAAGACTTTTCCCCACTGCATGCCAAGGCTAGGTGATAGGAGTGGATCTGTTCTTGAGTTTCCAGAACATAGGAGTGGACGTGTTCTTGGGTTTCCAGAACATCTGACCAACTGCCTGTGTAACTAGATAGCACCACGTTTGAAGGTTAGTGCCATATAAACTATACTTGAGCTAGGTGGACATTTTTTGATGAATCTCAAAACACTCCAGTAATCCCCTGAGACTCCAGACGCTTTCACAGAACAGCATTACCAGGGGATCATAAAGTACTGTAAGGCTTAATGTAGGCAGTTCAGAGAATGGATTTTAGGTTTTTCCCACCCTGAATAGAACATTTTAATGTGGGAATTACAGCATTTTAAGAGAAATCACTCTCAGATTTAAACTGAAAATTAAAACTGAACTTCACACCTCTGAGAGTTAAATTCATGAGACAAGAAAATGGAGCAGCCTGAGGATGCTGAGCATTGCTAAACACTGCTAGAATCTGCAAGGGTTTTAAGGGCTTTAGGCAATTAATTTAGTCATTCACTTTGTTAATACTTGCATCTTTTTTGAACAGCGGCAGGTCACTGAAGAACCTGCAGGACCTTGGAGCAAGGTCTGTTCCATTCCAAACTTCATTCCTGTGCAGCTGGTAAGTACCTATCAGCACCATTTTGCAGACACAGCTGGAGCCTGACTTCTCTCTGCTGTCTGCTGCTGGGTAGATGATCATAATTATGACATCAAAGTTAGTACTTCATGAGAAAGTATATGCTTGTTTTTCAAAGGTTGTGGCACTTTATGCACTACAAGTATCTCCATAGCCTCCTCAGAGCTAACTGCCAATGAATAGCCAATTAAATATGGCCACGGTGTTGGTTTCTAAGGGACTCTCAGAAGCGTATCTTATATGAAACTACTGTATGTGCTGATCCAGAATGACTTCTTAATTAAGCACCAGGTCATATGTGAATAAAAGTAATTACAGAGGGAGCAAGAGACCTTGAATCATGTTATTCGTAGCCTGAACTTGTGCTACGTCATGCAATTGATGATGTACTGTAACTTAGTCCACAAAGACTAGGGCCAGAGTTGGAGTGGAAAACTCAGCATCACTAACCTAGTCCTAAATTATCTCCTGAGTCATTATTGCATTAGCTAGTACCCTGAGTAAAAGAAAGAGGAGAAGGGAAAAAATAATATAGCTAGGAATAGCTTTTGTTTTAATAAAAAAGCTAATGTTCGAAGTAGGCCAAGTAAGCAGGGGCATTAATATATTATTGTGCTGATCTCAGGGTCAAAAGGCAGTCAGTTACAGAGAAAAATTATGTATCTATAGGGTATCTGTCAGAGCAGTTTAGCATGTAGAGCCACAGCCCTCTGTTATGTGCTGTTATGTGGCACAAATTAGCTTTATTCAGATTAAAAAAAAAAAAAAATCCTTTTGCCTTCACATTTCCTGGAGATGTAAAATGCTATGGGAGAGGATTTAGCTCACAAGAGTTCTAAGTGATTGTGGTGTGTAAAATCAGAAAGAACCAACTTTTTCTCCTATTCTTCACACTAACAGGGTCTTTACTCCATAGTTCACTATAGACTATTAATTTTAGGGAGGAAAGAAATTCTTGAGTTAAAAATTGACCCACCTGCTTTTTACCACAAAAATGTTGAATGAAATGGGTTGTGGGTGGTATGTTTACAATTCTAATTGTACTAACTGCAGTCAATTAAGCCTCACTTCAGTTGCAATGTTCTTGCCTAATTCCATTTCTCTTGATAAGAATCCAGCAATGTCTGCCATCAGTTTATATATATGCACTATATGTTACAGAAGAGCAGAATCCCATGCAACTTAAAAAGAACTTTCTTATACATTGCTCTATTGCCCGCTTATTTGGCTTAGAACACTTGTTTTTGTAGCGGAGGTGATTTTGAGCAGTCCACATCACCTCTGAATACCAACGGCTAGGACCGTACCAAAACACTGGTATAATAAGGCAGCAGTTTTGAAAACATTGGTCTTGTCCTCTCCAGGTTTCAAGTCCTTTCTCTGAAATGAGAATAAGTTTGCTTAATTGCCTGTACACAAGAAGGAAAAGCACTACTGGCTGGCGGGTGTACAAACACCCTGATAACCTTTACCAGGAGCATTTCTCAGGACAGCAGACCATACAACCACCTGGTCACCTACATTTGCAACAGCAAGAAGGGAAGAATAAAGGTACAGTGCCATCCACCCAGTTACTTCACTAGTACTGGTTGGTATGTTCAGGTTTTAGGCATTAAAGAAGAGACTTCTCCCTTTAGACTTGAGTAATAAACACAGTGATAAAGGCATTTTGGACAGAGACTTCGAATAGGGTGACATGAAGGCAAGCGTGGAAGAAGTTGCCAAGGGGGAGGTAATTATGCAGCTTAAGGAGTTGTTATTGAGTTTGATAAAATAGAATTAGAATCTGAGGTTCTTCCAACTCATTAAACAATGTCTTCCAAGGAGGTCTAACTGAGTAAGACTTTAGATTAGTATTGAAGGATCTTCTACTGGGCCTTACTGCCTTACATATCCTACAAGGGGTCAAAAGGAGTCAAAGTAAGACAACTGCAATTAAGCGTACTTACTAATAATCAGAATAGCACAAGCAGACCACAAGGTTTGGTTTAAGTGGGATTCACAGGTACCTAAGAAATAAAACCAGAAACTTGACTTTATTTTGTAGATTCAAAGTTACTTGTGAGGCTGATAGAAACAATCACACACCCTCTTTCCCAGGATCAAACACTGGTGAACAAAAAGGAGGGTAAATGTAAAGACCAGATGTTGCCTATAAATGTGGCTCTGAATGAAATAAAATCTGTCAGTTTAGCCTAATAAAAAGCACTTCTCAGATTTTTTTTACCCCTGAGATAAACCATGTGTGATAAAGAATATGGAAACTTCCAGCCAATAAAGCATTAATAAGTTTCTGGTATGCCAAATTAATTTGGCTATGCAATTATTTACTATGCAATACAGTGTGAACTAAAATCTCTTTATTCGTGTCCTGAACCCAAGTCCCTAGATTAATTTAAATGCTTGTCTCTCAGTGGGAGTTGTCTATTTAAAGCATTTTTGAGGGTCTGGTCTATGGTTCTCAACTTCATTGACTTAAAAAGTGTGGTGTGGCTGCTTTATGCAGAAAGGGACTTTGAACCAAAACAGCATCTTTGTAAGAAGATTAAAAAAATTCAATTCTTTTAATGACTGGCTAGATGTTCGCTATCCTTTACTTAATACTGTTTGTCTGTTATTCATAATTATCAGCATAAATGCTTTAAACCAATGTTATAAATAATCTGTCATTTTATCTAGAGTTTTGTTGAATGTTTTTTTTGAAATAACCTGATTACTGATTTCTTTAGGAGATCATTCAGCTAAATTCTCATGCTTGCCTTTATAACAGGTGTCTCTGCTGCATCTGGAAGGTTCTACTAAGGCCCATGGTACCAAGTTTACCTTAGCACTGCCCCAGGCAAATCAGAAGCTTCACTGGAGGGGGAAGATGTGCTTAGGACTGCCAGAAAAGACTGGCACAAAACCTATTTTCTAATGTCATTAGTGTTGCCTAGCAATTTATGCCCTATTGGGGGCTTTTTTTGTTCCAAACAGTAATATTTTCATAGTGCTTTGATAAAGATGGAAACATTTTCCAAAAAATCTTGTATACCAATCAACTCCCTTGATCCTAAGTAATTTAAAACTAGGCTTGGACATCAGCACCTAATATAGCCCATTGAAAACCCTGGCTGAGGACTAAATTTCACCTCATTAATACAGCCCTATGTTACAGGATAGTGTGTGATAACAGAGCTTTTTAAAACAGCTAAGATGTATTTTGTAATTTAGAAAATGACTCTCAGAAACCATTTGTCAGTTTAATGAAAATCTGAAACTACAGGTTTACATAATAGAATTAATTGTAATGTTTCTGCTGGAATGATTTCTCTCAAACAGGTTATTTGAACGATTGAAAGAGGGATTTCACAGCTGAAAGAAAGAAAGGATTTGTCCTAAGACCCGTGTAAGCAAAACACATTTAAATTTCATAATACAGTGCTTTTGACTCTGAGGAACTATTGTTTTTGCATGTCTTGAGATGTAGGAGATACATCTCTTCCAGAGCCTATTCAAGAATATCTTGAAGGAATTCAGTGCTCTCCTAATGCAGCTGTTCATTACCCACAGATGACACAGGAGCAAGTGCATTTACTTTTTAAAATGTGACTTTATAGAATTACAAAGAATTACATGAGGTTGTGTAACATTCCTGCCAAAATGGAGTTTCAGAGTAAACAGAAAACCTATTTCCATCACAGGAGAAAGATTCAAGCCTGGAACGGGGGAGATGGATTGAAAAACTACCAAAAAATTATGTAGTTCAAAAAGAATTATGTAGAATGACAAAACAGTGACCCATGAGGCAACAGAGGTGATGACCTTATGGGAGAACATAAGTCTTGATAATCTCCTGTACAAGTTTGCTGTTGAGGTCCTCAAACAGCATCGTTATTAGCAGTATTTTACAATCTTCATTGCTCAATATTAACTTCTGAGCACATTGTGAGCGTTGGGGGAGAAATGTTCCATACTTTGAGCTGGGGGCTCCCTACCACCACCATGATCATTCACCTTCTTCTCTTCAATGAGAAGATCATTTCCATTCCTCATTTCATTTCTTTTTCTGCAGTTGGAATAATTTTGCCAGCCATTTGGTGTGGAACAAAAACATTCCATATTCTGACAACTGCACCCTTGCAGTCATCCAAGCACGTTAACACAGGGCTGTGTTAACATGAGGCCACAGAAAGTGTTTCAGATAAACATTTTGATGAAGCTGAAAAGCACACGAGCTCAATCCCATATGGCTCTGCTATCACTGGTTACTTCTTGGCTAGAAAATCTGTGCCCACAACTTGAGAGACTCACTTAACAAGCAGGAACAAATGACAAGGCCACAGATGCAACAGCACATCTGATGCACTGAGAAAACAAGCAGGTGGGATGAAGGTCCCAAAGCTCTGCCCAAAACTGGAATGAAAACCAGCACCTGAGTGACTGAGTGACATGTGTAAAGGGCGAGAGGCAGCACAGTTTGATATCTTTGACATAAGGACTAGCTGGGTCAACTGACAGCTCATATCCTTTCCTCTCACAGCTGCAGTTATCACATTGTATCCATTCTTTCCCTAAAATACTGCTGAGTATTCAATATGCAAACATTGCCATTTGAAATCATGGCAAGAAGTACTTTTTTAGCACATGGACTATGTAGGATATTTAAACACAAGTTCTGATATAGTTACGGGACTAATTCCCCACTCTTTAGTTTAAGGCCTCCTCCATCTTACACAGACTTCGATTCAACTATGCAAATATGTTTGCAGGATGTGCAATTGTTGCTCTGTGTCCTGTTGTAATCCAAGTGCCAATGTGTAAAGTAAGGTGTTTACTTGCCTTCTGCTACTTAGGCTATAATTTTCTAGGGAATGGGGAGGGGAAAGAAAGAAATGGTTAAACCACATTTCTTAACTAGAAGCCTAAAGTGTTATTATGGTCATAGCAACACTAGACCTATAAGAAATGTAACAATCTCCACTGTATAATTTAAAATGAAAAAATAATTATCGTTGTCTTCTGGTAGTTAGGGACATAATTATGCATTGTATTTGTGCCACTTGCAATTCTACACAATTTGCCCCAAATCTGTTATTTGACAAGTGTAAGAAAGCACAACCAGTGGCTGATATTCAAGGGAATGTCTTGGGAACCACCATAAGGTAAATAGATGTCAGTGAATTCCCAGCCCCAAGGGCTAAACTGCAGAAGCTGAGCAGTATTAAATACAGCATACTTGCCAAAATGCGAGCCACCTGCAACTTACTCTCACTGAAGCGTACAGCAGTGCTTAGGAAACCTCAGCTGCATATAAAGTGTATTTATGTCCAACCTGTTTCCCAGAAGGGTACAAGATACTGATTTGAAGCAGCATAACAATAAAGCCATGATAACAAGAAGACCTTATCGACCTTATCCTCCTTAGCACCGTTCTGCAGCTAGGAAGTGCGGTTTTGGTTCAGCTGCCTTCTATAGGAAAAAAGGTTGCCTTGTAGATTACAATTTACTCTGTAGTACTTTGTTTATAACATTCCTCCACCCTTCATGCCACCCAGAGTGAAAGAGAGTTCATGACACTTTTGATGTGTATTTTACAAAGAGGGTATTTTAAAGAAGACGGGGAGGTTAACTCAAGATCCTTTAATCCCAGCATATACCTTTGTGAAGGGAACATAGACTAAATCATTGAAAACCCCAGCTAGAAAGCAGGTTTGAGTAAATCCTTCACTCTGAAAAAGCCCCCGCAGACCAATTCCACTGATCTATGGTTCAGATCCTCTCTGCAAAGGCTGCCCAGAGGAAGCAGGGACTGTGCCTCCTGTCCCCTGGCAGCAGCTTAGCATAGCAGAAAAGGATGCCATGCCCTTGCAGGTTTGCCCACCTTCCTTCTGTCCCCAGCACTTTCCCAGTGTGCTACCTTGCCAAGGAGAGCAGGAGAGTTGGAGAGCAGCAGGTCTGGCAGAAAAGCATCTCTCTGACGAGAGAGCTCGCAGTGATACACAGATATCTTTGATCAGGACTGACTGAAATGAATTAGCCCCCTCCCTCTTCCCTATTTCTTTATAATATAATGCTTTTTCACTTATTTAAAGGGCATCAATTCTTATGCAAGTAGGTGTTGCCCCAGATGACCTAGGTTGATGTTGACCTTAAGCCCTGAAGAAACAACCCATTTTGGTTACAATTGACCTCACGCACTTTCACTGACAGTTAAATGTATGTCTTCTGTTCATGAAGTTAAAACAACTGGGCTAATGGTCTGTCTTACACTGCTGTATCTCCACCTGAAGAAGGAGTTTTAGAGCCACCAAAGAGTGCAGTCCAGTTAAAATGCTCCCTCAGACTCTTAGAAATCTCAGTATTTCCTCCTTTCCTATTGCTCTGGTTTGGAGCCCTGTGTCCCAGGAAAGGGCCAGGGCACAACTACACAGCAAGCTGAAATGTTTGAATCTCCAATTTAATTACTCTGCAACATTTGGTTTCATAGAGCAAAGAAACTGAAACCAGTAGCAGGCAGTGCATGTGAATAAACACTTGCTTATACAAAGGACCATGTAAAATTCTGTTTAGCTTTGGAAAAGGAGTATTTTCTTTGTTTGCCACAAAAAGGGGGGGAGGAAGGGGGAGGGGCAAGGAGGGGAAGGGAAATGGAGGAGAGAAGATTTTCTTTTTTTAAACTAAAACCTAAAACATTTCAACAAAAATATCACCTTACTCATAAAGGTTTGTTTTCCATAAAAAGATCCAAACCCAGTTTTACTGCCCTTGATTTGTAATTTGCTCTTCCACCCACACGGACTTGCTCATTTTTCTCTGAACTATAGTGAAAAGACATGTCAGTTACAGTAAATATGTCACAACCCAGAACTGAATCTAGTGATCCAGCACAACCAAACTAATGTCTCAGAAAAAACTTTTTTAGTCTTTATTAAAAAGACCATTATTAAAGCAATGACATTTTTTTCATATTATTTTATGTCAACCTGGAAATTCCAACACTGAAGAAAGCAGTAAATATCTTCAGCAGTACATAATACATGCTAGAATATCTGGGAGAAGTATTTATCAATTTTTAAATGGCTTTGGGAAATGAATTAGGCTAAAGTAAAACACAGTCACTACAGGTTAGAAAACCTGAATTCCTAGAAAGATTTGCATGCCTCTGGTGAGTCCTTATCCTGGGCTCCAGGTCTGGTAATTTCCCCACCGCAAAAGGCATGCTGCCAAGATAGGATAATACACTTTCAAGATAGGCTTTTGTGAATTGCTGATTCAATCTTTGATTAATTGTTTTCCCAATCCCATTTATATTTAACTGGAAATTTGGCTTGTCATTTTTCCATTTTTTTTTTCTCCTAAAGTTTTAATGTGATTTATTTTTTGTATCAGGACACAATTTCTACCAAGTCTTGCTTTCAAGTAACTTTGCATGAACATTGTTTTGCAGTTTTCCAGAACTGATGGAAAGTGTTTATAGTAAAGAAACACTCCCCACTCTAAGCTGTTTTTTTCTGTCTGGAAGTTGCACACCTCATCACATTACACACAATCCGTATAGTCAGCAAGGGCCAGACTCCTTGCAAAGCCAGGAAACCCAGGAGAAGCTCAGGGTGAGCAGTCCCTTGTTGCCCTCCTGCCAGGTGTGTAGAGGGGGGAAAAGACCATGATAACTTTCTCAGAGTTGCAGATTACTTGCTGTTGTTTGCCAGAAGCATTTACTAATAGCATCACAGCATCTTAATGCTACCATAATTTTTGATAGACACTTGTACCAAAGCAGACTGAAAATCCTCTGATACAGCACTACTGGAGAGATAGCTCAAAAAGACTGAGAAATGAAAACATCTGCATCTCTTGCGATAGACCTTTTCTGTATTTGCAAATCTGCATTTGTGGTCATGCCATGGTCTAGACTCCAGATGCTCCTTGTCTGTTGACCTGTTCTAGCTCACATAGGTCCTATGTACATGAGACGCCACTGTACATAGCAACTGAGTACCCGGCAGCTGAGCAAATCCTACCGGAAATGGGCATTCGCAATATCTGCACAGAGGGACCCCACATCTAAATCTCTGGATCTAAGATACACCAATATCCAGTGATAAAGAAACCCCTAGATTTCAGATAATAGTAGTGGTTCAATAAGTCTCCTTTCACAAGAAATACAGGTTCTCAAAAGTCAAACATCCAAGACTAACCCAAAGTTTTTAAAGCAACACTTACCAGGAGCATTTGCTTTTCTTCAATGTTAGAATGTCTCCACTTTCCACTGAAGGTCTGTGTGTGGCCTTCATTCAACTTCTGTCTTTAGAGATGCAAACAGAACTTTAAATATTTGTTAGCTAATGGTCCCCACTGTCTTTTTAAAATAAAACCACACATATCCTCTGTAGAAAAATGATATATTTGTATTAATGATTTTCCTCCCTGCCCTTCCCCGCATTCCAGTCCTTCAAGGAATATTGTCTAAATGCTTTCCAAGGATTTTCCCTGCTTCTGGCATGCATATGAATCTCCTATTATTGTCAGTGAAAATTATGTCTGCATATCACAAGGAGAATAGATCCCTAAATAATTCAGTAGACTACACATCAGGACATTTTCCTTGATGAACAGTTACTATCAACAATTGTGGAAAGGTCCACTTCCAAATATTTTTAGAGACTAACAAAATGTTTCAGTTACTGAGATTCAGCTTACAGGATGATTTAAACCATAGAAGTGTGGACAGCACTGCTTTTCAAAGGTTTTCTACAGCAGCATCTGTTACTAATGCTGACACAGGAAAAATACAGGGAAAAGACAAGCAATGGGGCTACATTTTTACTTAATTCATTAATATTTGAAAACAAGTAAGACTGGCTTTGCCCCAGGGATTGGTAATAGGATACAAGCCTTTCGCCTCTAGGTTAGCAGTTCAAAGCCAACTTGGTCAGTACTGACTGAAAGTCATTGCTACCTATTCAAACACTCTTCAAAAGTATATGTAAAATAAGTTGGGGGTCTCTGTTTATTTCCTAATGGTTAAGATCCTGATTCAGCAAATCTGTTAAGCATGCTTTTAATGAGAAGCAGATGTTTAAATCCTTTTGAATTTTAACATCTGATTACAGTTAAGCACGCTCTTAACAGCCTCACCAGCATGGTGAGGAATATTGAACCATGGGCTGGTTCAATATACACTTAGGAAGCCTCGCTAAATAAGAACTACAGTGTGCTGGCTTATCAGTTTTTTGTGCACACACAAGAAGGAAGAAGCAAGCAATCTCATTTCCCCTTCTCCAAAGAATCTTACCCACATGCTGGTACTATGAGCTGATGCTGGTGCAGACATAAGAATGAGGCTATCAGTTGTAGAAGAGTTCCCCTTTTCATTCACCCATATTAATGGGACAAGGTGAGGAAAAAGCGTTTGGACTGCCATTATAAAGTGAAAGATAAGGCCTTAGAACTGTATTGCTTTTCTCGCCCAGCAGCTTTCACGAGCATGGCACGTGCTTTAAAAAGCAGTGGAATGGAAACATGGCTTTTGCACAGACTTCCTGGTGCTTATGCAGCATGTGCTGTGCTAAAGATGTGTGCATGTATGAATCTAGTCTGGAAGAATGGAAGCCTCATGGCCCAAACACATTCAGTATTTATAAGTGAAGCTCATTTCTTATAACATAAGGCATTGCAAGGGGTAGAGATAAAGTTATTTGGGAATTTAATGTTTTGAGTTCATATTTGTACTTTAAAACCATAAGGACTGACATACGGATAGAAGTTTTTAAACACTGCTGTCGAAGCTGTCCTCTCTCCCGCTTGATTAAATACCTTCTAAGATTATCAATTGATCAGGTTTTGGTTTGTTTCTTTTAAAGAGAATTGTATTCTGGGACTTTTCCATGGTACAACCACTTATTATCTTGCCTGATCTAGGTCAACTGCTGTGAAATTAAAGCTAGTGTTTCAAACCACAGCAGGCTGAGAAAATCACCATTTTAATACCATGACTGTGATGTTAGTAAGGCAAGTACAATTTCATCAGTTACAAGTGCTACTCCCTGTCCCTAAAGACCTCTGTAATGCTGCCAGTTGTACAGCCCACACAAAGAAGTGATGGTCCCAGTTTTGTCATGCTGCAGTTGAAATCAGCTGAGTGAATTATATCATGGAACTGAGATCAACATTTGCACAGCATTCAGGAATTTGATCAAAGGCAGATTTTTGCTTGAATAGCAAAGCGACAGCTATCAAATCAGTTTGTAATGAAGTGATCACACCCTATTTCCTCCAGCAACAGTTTTCCAAGTACTTCATCTCAGAAGATTTCCACCTCATAGGATTTTGGGTAAAGCCTGATAAACATCCTTTACAAAAATGAATGAAACCACTGACCTCTATTAAATTTACCCATTTCTAGTGGAAACTCAACCTAAAAAGTCATCACTAATAAAATGTTTGGCATGACTAAGAACTCCTTAGCTTGCAGGAATTCTCAGAAAACACTTCCTGGAGCAAGAGCTCTGATTCTTCCTCTGGAACATTCAAAAAAGGCTATTCCCTCACTTAGTGACAGGACACTCCATACTGATCCCAGTATTGAGACTGACAAGACAAGCCTGGAGCTCTTGTGTTTCAAATGCACACATGGGTTTCATCCACTTTTTTCATCATAAGGTACCTAAAGTTTTGATTATGATGACTATTATAACATAAACATAGTAATTTCAGACTCTGAATGATTTCAAACCGATTTGCATTGGCTGATTTTTTGATTGCCTCAAATTCATAAACGTTGTGTTTTGCAGCCTCTGATTAACCACTGACCTTCACAAAAGATTAACACAGCATTTAAGTGTAATGCAAATAGATGTCTGACATCCTAGCTGAACTGGGAAACAAATCACTATTCAAGCCAAGTGATGCAACAGCTTGCCTTACATTTTGCACAGTTCTGTGCCGTTTACTCCATAACTTTGTCAAAGGAGTTCATGTTTATTTGGTATCCTATTGCTGTGCTCTGCTTCTGCTCCTTTACTTCATTTTTTTTCTTATTAGTCATAGAAGCCACAGGAAATTATGAGTACCACTAAGACACACTGATGATAAATAAAGGTTTGGAACTGCCTTTCCTTTCCCTCGCTCATTTGTAGAAGAGCTTTATCTACTATGATAGTAACTGCTAGAAGAATCAACTTCATTCCAGGCTTCTAGTGTACGTTCAGTTTTCCTGAAAAGAAGGAGGAGGTCCTGATTCATGATTTAAAATGCAGTGACTACAACTCAAGATAGAAAAGAAAGCATAACAATAGGTGCTCAATGAAGGAAACACCTGCTTTTTATTTTCCTGTAGTGTCTAAATGAAGTAGATTAAATAACCTAATTGAAGACAAAAGTTTAAATCCAGGTTAGAAATTGGAGCCATGTTACACTGTTTGAGTCAATTCAATTTTTGGCAGTTCTTAATTAACTTTAAGAACTTGAATGGAAAGGATGTTGTTACCTGCTATGGTCCCACAATAGAGTTTCTAGTGTCTCACTGCAAGTGTATTATACTGAGATTTTATTTTTTCATTACCTGTATAATAGAACCACCCATTAGACTCGATAAGGGACTCACTGGGTTACTGGAAGGTCTGTGTGGCACTGTGTAGCACTGCAAAATACACTCATGCAGATTGCAGGAGGGGTGGGCATGGTTTTGTCACACGGTTTGGCCTAACCAGCCACACGGAGAAACAGTATGCACTAGCAGGATTCACTAACAGACAAGCAGCTTCTGGCCTGCAAGCAGGCTCCCTGGGAGCAAGCTCGCTTTATCTACACAACTCTGCTTTGCATCATGCAGACAGCCTTCAATAAGATGCTAGTAAGATCCTTGCCTCAAGGAACTCCAGCATCCTTAAGCACCTAGAATTGCCTAACAATGCCAAAACACCTCTGAGATCTGAGTTTTTAAAACATGAGTAAATAAGACAGATAAAGCCCAAGATGGAAATTCATTCTAGCACACACAGGAGCTAAGAAACAGAAGAAAAGGGAGCCATGCTTTCTGATTTTCAAGCCAGTACACGGCCCAGTGGAGCAATTGAGCTCTGCTGGTATGTCATCTAAATTACAGGTAACCCCTGCCCCTGCTCATCACTAGGCTGGAGGCAGAGAGAACTTCCTGTGCAGGAACTTCCTTAGCTTGTGGAGCAGCGCTAGGGCTCCTTTGCAGCCAGCCACAGCACTTCTGACACTGCAGCAGTGAAAGAATGAACATAGCATTGAGACTACTTGTTCCTCCAGAAGCTTGCCCCTTCAAACAATGAGTGGTGCAGCAGTCCCCAAGGCCCTGGGCTCTGTAGCATGGCCAAGACAGATGTGAAGGTTACACATTTATGAGTTAACCCTTTGCTGTTTGGTGGTACGGTTTTCACGTTCTCCATGTTTTTCCTTTCTGCTAAATGGGAATGGGAGGGAGAAAAACTACTCTTTACTTCAGAGAAGTGTGCTTTTCATGTTTATGAGGGGACACCCCAAACTGGCAAACTTCCAACTAAAAAATCCATGTACATCAGTAGTCTTTTTCCCCTTCCTCTTAAAATTTGGACCATTTTCAAGCTTACAATGAAATGTGGAAAATATTTAAATGTGAGCATTTTTTACTTTCTTTCGGAATCTCTTGCATGACATCAGCTGGGAATAACAGAGGTCTCTGTGTTTTAATAAAGCCAAAATGCATTCATTACAAACCTCTGAGGACAACACCTGTGCACTCTCCCACCTCACTCCTTTCCTTTGACTTACTCCAGATGTGTCCAGACACCAAGGATGTTTTCAGCAGGCCTCCTGCCACTGGCTTAGAGAGGGACTCCATTTATGAGCAAGACTTTTGGGGATCAATAGTGAGTTGGCTGGCATGCAGGGACTCCACCCAAGGTTTTAAACAAGCATCAAGCCAATGTTGCAAGGACAGAATTGTTCTCTGACAAGAAACCATTTTTGTTAAACAGGAGTGGATTTATGAAAAAGATGCTTTCTATGCAAGCTTTCTACTTGAACACTTAAGCATTTTAACCAATAGTATTTTACAAAGAGGCATTTATAACTTGAGTTGACAGCCAGAGCCTTGAAATAAATCTCTTTCTTCCAGTCTTCCAAGTCATATCTGTAAACAAAGCGCAGAGAAAACATACATTTCTAAAGGCTTTATTTCAAAGCTTTTGCCTTCCTCCTGCCTGTTGAATCACCTCTACTAATAAAACAGACTGGATATGCAATGACAATCAGTACTGAGAGTCAGACAGTTACCATACATGCCCATAAACCAGAATATTTCTGTCATTTGAGTATAATAGCATTAGATTTCACTCTCTAGGTTCTCAGAAATCAACAAGTATCTCATGGATACATTAACAAATTCGAAGAGTCTTGCCAGGCCTACTTTGTGTTCAGAATTATCAGAAAACTGTACATAAACCAGCCCTGGGTCTGGAATCAGTTTAAGGGATTCAGGAAGGCATGATTACACAAGATTTCCATTTTGTCTTTGAAGGTTCAATGGGGATTTGACCCAAAGCCTACCAAAGTAAATGGAAAAAAAAAGTCTTGTATCTTAATTTAGACCTATTCTGTTTGGATACAGTTCAGAGAAGTAATCGCACTTGGCAGCTGATGTAAACTAAACGCATTAACCTATCATTAGAAAAACAAAAGGTGCCAGAATAGATCTATATAAGGATAAATCTATGAAGTATTGTTTCATGGCCTGTCTAGCCATTCCAGGATTCCAACACCTTAATAGAGAGGTAAAACAAACTAATAGTGATTTATTCATGCAGAGCTTTTACAGTGGCAATTAAAATCTGAATAAGGATCCTATCCTACCCTTATTCTCAACTACTGCCACAGCTAAGTGCAAGTCTGCGAGTAATGACTTCTGCAAAATGAGGGAGGTTACACACAGTGTTGCTCCCACACTAGGGTTTTTATCTTTAATTACTATTCCATGACGCTTCTCTTCTGTTCGTAAAGGAACAAAAAATTTATCACATTAATGAGAGAAAATTCTGTGAAATCATTTGTAGATTACTCGAATATTTGTATTTTAATGGCAAAGTATAACAGAAAAATTACTTTTAAACTGTAGCACAGTATTAATTGCTAATTAGTTTACTATTATGCCTGGAACGCCTTCTAGCATTCTAAGTCAGTTTTAATCTGTATCAACAGCCAAGAAATGCTCTATCTCAAACCATGTAATTATGGGGATTATATTACACCTCCAGCATTATGGCAAAAGCTCGCAATGGCAAAAGATAAAAAGTAATAGCAGTCATCTTCTGATTTCATAAAAGCAGAAAAGGAAAAAGGCTCAATATCACTGCAGCACATTCAGTGTTTAGTGGCTCCCATTTTGTTTTTAGATCCAGAGATAAAGGCTTTATGTCACACACAAAAAGTTTCTTCTACATTCTCCTTTGGCCATTTTACTCCCAAATCAGAGAATTCAGCACAGCTGTTATTTATCCCTAAAATTTCCAAGACAATCCCTGTACATCAGCACCATGCATACTGCTCTGATTTTAAACAAGGTTACAGCTAAAAAGACAAACCAACAACGCAGAACTCTATTTTTGCCAAGAACTAAGCGGTTGTTATGTGCATTGTTTGCTGTCTGAACGACAGCAGATTTAAGTACTAATCGTGCAAACAAGTGCCATGGTTCTTTTAGACAGAGCTCAGTTTAAATTGAAGAAGCTAGTTCATCAGCATTCACCTTTCTTTTGAAGAGAAACTGTCTGAAGCATTTATGGCAAGGGATCTTAGCCACAGAGGTATAAACAAGCAGGAGACTCACTTCATTTTCCTTCCTCAGGAGGATATACTGGCTTAAGACAGAGATCTCCTCAAATACATCAAATATCTGGGCTCTGGGCAAGTTTCTGCCTTTCACTAGGCAATTTGCAGTGGGGATAGGTGGCTGCAGCTAGGACCCCAAAGAAGAATGAGATGGAAGAGGTTTCCAAGGAAGTTGTGAATGTCCCATCCCTGACAGTGTTCAAGGCCAGGTTGAATGGAATCTTGATGGTATGGTTTAGTGTAAGATGTCCCTGACCATGGCAGGGGGGTTAGAACTAGATGATCTTAAGGTCCTTTCCAGCTTTAACTATTCTGTGATTCTATGGGGCAAGGAGACTGGCTACTGGGGGACAGCAGAAAGGAGAACTTCCCATCCCTTTGGTTAAGATTTGTAACAGTGCAATTTCCAACGATGACATTTCCCTTTAGTTCAAGCCCTGGATTTTCCTAAGCAGACAGCAAATCCATGAGTTATTGACTTTGCTGACAGACAATGCGGCCAGCTTTTTCTGATGGTTGTCTCTGGCTCCCTATTTCATCCCACAGTATTCAGTGCTTTGCCTTGGTACACCACACTCCCACACACCTTTCACCACCTCCCAGCCACTCAGGGCTCACAGTTACTCTTTTACTGTTTCACGTCTGCAGTGACCAACCAGAGTTGTTCTTGCTTTCCCAAAAGAACAATTCCATTTTCGAAGAGAACTAGGCTTGGCCCACATTGGTCTCCCCAGGCTCTGCTGTCCTTTGATGGTTGCTAGCTGCTTCTGTGGGCCCAAAAGAGCATCCCCTCACTTCCTGGCTGACTTTGATATAAAGTGATAAACTTGATGGCCCTTCCCCCCAGCCAACCCTCAAGATACTCATTAACGCTACCAGCAAAAGCCTCGATTTTCAGCATTCACAGCTGAATCAAGGCTTCTCAAGAGGCCTTCTCAAGCCCTTTAGATAGGGTGCATTTGACAAGATACATCAGTATTTTGCAAAAAATGGATACCTTCATCTTTTCCTACGACTTGACCAGTGAACTAACTGAGCTCTTCTGAAATTTAGGCGCTGTTCTTTTCACTTTAACCAAAACCATGAAAAACTACAGGACTGACAGCTTGAAATATAGATTTCTAGGGAAGAAGTTTCTAATTCCAAGACTCTTGCACTTTAGCAACACACTGTTGCTTTCACTTAATTTTCCTGACAACCTGCCAATAAAGCCAAAAGTTTCTTTAGCAAAAGTGCACCTTTCTCATCTGAAGAAGTGATATCTGCTGTTTTACAGGTGTTATTTCTCATGGAAACATGATATTAAACATCCAAATCTTGGGTTTTGTCATCAAAAACTGGGAAAATAATAATAAGCTTATTTGGAATAACACTTTGATTTTGAAGAGGGTGTCTTAAGAAATGTTAAGATTCTGCCCTCTCTGCTCATTAAAGGAGTTTTGATTTTGAATCTCTAAGTAAATTCGGTGTTGAACATAATGAACAGGATTCCAAGTTTGAGAACGCTCCTTTATCCCCCGAATCATTCAGCTTCTCTCTTGAAAAAAGCTTTACTGAGTTCGAATTTTTCAGGTTTGTTAACAGGCTCCTTATTTTTCTGTTGAAAATACTCACCTTACAAATGGATCATGGAAGGACTTCCTGCAGCTGACACACAGCCCACGATAAAGATTACAATGGTTTAGGTGATTTGTAATTTCTTTTTAAGTCCATTAAATTAAACCAGAGGAAAGCCTTTACAATCTAAATCAGTGGAAATTCAGTGCAGGTCTGTGAATTTATTTGCAAAGCATGTTTTTTTTAAGCATTTGACAGATTAAATTTCTCAGTATCAACGTAACTTCATTGTCACTTAAGTCTTTTTCAAGTCTTTATTGTCACTTAAGGGTTAATTTGTCTTATGGGCTATTAAAGCGCTCTTCCCAAGCACTGGATTTCATTCTTCATCAAACCGGTGTCTTATGCTGTACTGAGCGGATAACAAGGCATGCATCTGATACGCAAAAATCAGAGTCATGAGACACTGAAAGTTAATTATAATGTAGCAGAGTTTAAGGGTCAGGATTAGTAGGCTAGGATTACTTGTCAGTAGGAGTAGAAAGAGCAAGAAAGAAGAGGGCCATCACAGTAAGTAATAACAGAGGGCATTAAAGGACATCTGTGGATGCTTCCTCTATGTTTTTACTCAAGAAAAGATCTAATTTTGGAAATTGGTCCCAAGTATGTAAAGTCAGCAAATGTAGAAGATCATTTGGTTTTTGAACATCAAACTTTGTGTTCTTTAACTTAAAAGCTTTAACTTTGTATGTCTTTTTTTTCCCTCATGGCATTGGTGAAGCACACTTTGCATCTCATATTAGTCCCATTCCAGCCTCTTGCTATGAAAGGAAAAACTTTATGGAAAGAGCACTGTGCCTTGATCATCTCTATATACTACAAATTTTTTTAAAAAAATAATTTTAAAAACAAACAAACAAACACCACCACCAACAACAAAAAACAAACAAACAAAAAAAAAAAACACCAAAAACAAAACAACCAAAACCACACACACACACAAAAGCACAAGATAATTCTATATCATCACAGCAAAAGCTACAAAATTACTACCTTTTTATCTCCATCACTCTTATAAGTTAGTAGCTACTGATGGAAA
>JANHGB010020846.1:0-12458 GCA_026283785.1 Coracopsis vasa
AACTGGAATAGCACAGACGACACTTGGAATGACACCGGCTGTGCTCTCGGTCCCTGGCTCAGCGCCACTGGCGCTGCAGATTTGGAATCCTCGCTGAGCATTTAGCAGAATAACCCATCTTTGCTTTATTCCTGGAAAAAAATGCTTAACAAATACTGTTTTGAGAATATGTTAATTTAAATTACTTCATAATTTAAAAAGTTCCCTAATTGAAGGAAATGTATTTCTTCTCCTGAATACTGAGTATAAAATGTTCCTTAAGCACCCAAATGCGTGGATGTGTATGAGGTTTTACCAATAGTAATTTATTGATACTGTTCTCATAGTAGCAAATCACCTTCATACATTACCTACAGCTTATCTAAAATAAACTCGGCGAATAATAAATAGTTGCGGTTTTCCTAATTTTTTATTTAAGTTAAACGTAATGAAAATACGGTAGTGATTTCAGGCAGCTCTGAATAAATATATAGAATAAAGGGAATGTGAAACAGAGACGGCGGGAAAACCTGAACCCTGCCTTTCATGGTAAATGTATGCAAAGTAATTACCATCTTACAAACAAACAAAAAACGACTGTTATTTCTTCATGCCCGTTTTATGTTTTAAAACGCGTTTGTCAAACCGGTAATTTTAAAAGGACTTGTTAATAACGCCACACCATGAAAAAGTCAGTTGAAGTTAATTATGTGAAGCTGCCTCCCGTATTAGGGAAGGAATCTTATAATTGCTTGATTACTGGCAGCTTTTAACTGTTCCCTTGGAAAAACAGAATGTTTTTACCAGATCTTAAAGGTTCGGTTCCTTCAGTCGTTTCTGAAAGAGCTCGCTTCCCTCAGAGGAGCGCTTTAACAGGAGTCCGCGGTCTGACGAGCGGATAAACCCTCGCCCTGAGGAGGCTCCTTGCATTTGGAGGAGCAGAAAGGGTTGGGGGCTGTGTGGGAGACCTCCACTATCCCAGAAAGTGAGACAGCTCTTGGGGAATTGGTAGGAAAGCGTAAGGAAAGGTTTGTCGGGCGAGGCGGGTAGATGCAGGGTACGTCTAGATGATAAGCAAACGCGGTCAGAGCTGAGCGCAGCGTATGTTGCAGACTGTCTTACCTCGTTTTGTTTAGAAGCAATGTTCTCAGGTTTGGTGGCTTTGGGTTTGTAGTGTAGGTTTGGATTTCTCTGATTGGTTGGTTGGTGGGTGTGTGACGCTTTTTGTTAAATCGCGCTTTGTTTTTAGTGCGATGTCTCTGTGTATTCTGTGTATTGCATTAAATGCGGCAATTACAAATTATTTTTTTTTTTGTCTATCCCGGTTTGAGTGATAAGAGACAGAACTTGCAGCTACTGACCCGCTTTAAGGAGCTAGCAAGCTGCCAATTTCACAGAAAAAAAAGAGATCATTTATTTTATAAATAAATACAACTATTTGTAACATGTTTTCTTCTGATACGTGTGAAATAGACGATACTACATAAGGCACTTCTGGAAAACTTGTATTACATTCTGGAAAGTTTCTAACGATTTCTTCTTCTAAAAAGGAAAGGGCAGATACCCTGACTTTTAAGCCAGTCTTTCCTGAGGCCACTCTGAGCCTGCCGGGCTGGAGGTTGCCAGGGGAGAGCACTGCAAATTTGGGGATGACAGTACCTCATTTCGGCGTTTCTTTGGAAAGCCTCTACTTTGCTTCTTTAGATGTAGGTGTTGCTTTTAGAGTCGCACACGACGATTTCATATCTCTCCTTCATTGTCCTGGTGGAGGGAGAAAACTGGAAGTGTGAAGAGAGAAAGACGCAACAAAATTAGAGATAACCCTGGGTAATATTAGCGAGATGAAGGGGAATAATACCCAGCAGAAGAACACTACAGTGATTTAATTAGGTTTTCTTTATGTCTCTGTGTGGCAAGCTCCTGCCTCCCCCCCTCCACCCCCGGTGTAGCCCCACGTTATCCTTACCGAGCTCACAAAAAGCAGGCACCCAAGTACTCGTGGGTTTATTCCTTTTTTTTTTTTTTATTCTTAATATACAGATTAACTAAAACCACGCAAAAGCTAAGCGACTTCTCACTGTCTTCCACCCGACAGTTTATTTAGATGGCGCTTGACAAACGCTCGTTGATTGCTTTGTTTCTGGGCTGTCGGGTACAAATGTACTAATTTACTTGCATTAACTAGCACCCTTATAATTCAACCTTAAAGGTTGTGGTGTAAATTTCGTTATGTGTGAAAGCCTGTGGCTGGCTGAGATCAAGCTACGCCTCTGCAGCCCCCCCCTCAGTCCTGGCGGCCCCAGCAGGGAGCTGAGGGAGCTCCCACAGGGGCGGGAAAACCGCGCCCTCCCCAGGCACCTGAGGAGAAGCAGGGCGCTGGGAGGAACGACACGGGGGTGCCTTTAATGGTGGGCTGGGTGAGGCGGCGGCCGCAGGGCTGAAGTATAAAGTGTAAGGAGAAGGGTGAGCCTTCTCATGTCTCGGAAGAGTGGGCTTTCGTGTTCGCCGGAGCCGTTCTCCCCAGGCTCAGGCCCTCAGCCCGCCGCCCTGTCCTGCCTGTCCCGCCTGTCCCGAGGGCCGCAGCACGAAAGGGGTGGGGGAGGCAGCGCGGGGCGGTTGGTGCGGCGGGTAGTTCAAATCCAAGCGAGGGAAAGCGGCGGCGACCGCACGCGAGGAGCCGGTGTGGGTGGAGAGAAGCGAAGCGGTTTCTCACTAAGGGCAACGGGCTCCAGAGCCGGGCGGCGAGCTGCTGGAGCGGTAGGATCCGCGTTCTCTCCAGTCTGCAGGTCCTCGCTTTCAGCCCTCAGGGAATCCCGCCAACCGGCTGAGCTGCACCCAGTGGTAGGGGGCCTCTAGGCTCTGTATCCTGTGCCCAGCCGTTTGCCAGATGAGGGAATAAAGCTGTTGCTTTGCTTGTGTCCGGCATCCCAGGTGCCCGAAGGACCCTCGGGGGTTGATCCCTCGGTAGCCGTTACCTTCATCGCTGGGTAATTAGACATTGCAGTAAACTCATAGATAGGTATACTGACAATTGTTTCTCAGCTAGGTAATGTTTCACTTGCACCTCTCTTCTCTTCACATCCTTTCTCACTTTAGGTAATCAGTAGCGGTAAACAATATTTTGACTACAGAACCTTTCCTTTGGAAGATTTCGAGTTGCTTCACAAATTAGGGTAAGTGACCCACACCTTACAGATAGGACCTAGCTATACCATCTTCGATATTAGTACCTTTGAAGGCATTCAGGACTCCGCTGTTTTTATATATGGACGCTTACAGAGCAGGGTCTCCAGATAATTTTACTGCAGATATGGTATCTGTTTAAATAACAGAGAAAATAAGCCTTTTATCACTGGAACTTTGCCTTCATCTGTTTTGTTAACAATGGTGGCAAGGACAGAGAAGTTCAAAGCATCAATGTTCAGTGTATGTTACTGGGGAATGTAAATTAGTATTGCAAACAAGAGTGACTGCATCCTAGGACCCCTGTTTAAGTTATAGGCACCATTTATCACTGTCTTCTATGACCAACATTTTTATCTCTTTAGGACACTGTAAGACTAAGCTTGTCAGAAATTATTCCTTGTCTAAATACCAGAATCCTATTCTTTATTTAGTTTGGAACTCTGAATATGAAATATTTTCTTCTGTAAACTGCCAGGAACGTTGCAATTGACTTGTAGATCAATTTGTGAACTACAAAATTAGTAATAGATGTGAAAAACACATACAGCACAAGAATCTACATCTAGAAGATAAGGATTTTAGTCCTTCCTCTGTAACTGACTTGCTTGTGTGACCAGTCTTCCCTGCATATGTGTTTTATGATGTCTAAGCCAAGGTTAACAATGCTTTCAGAAATTACCTCAAGATCACCAAATGAAAAGAGCTTGATGTTGTGTATCGGATCTAGTAGATGAAAATTTCCCCTCATAAAAAAGGGAGTGTTTTATAATTTAGACAGGTCATTAAGCATTAAGGTCATTAAGCATCTTTTATGAATGTAAGCAGCATCTCACTCCATTATGAGATGTTCAGCAGCTCTGAAAGCCTTTCCCTTCTGTAGTGTATTCGTAAAATATTAGAGACTTTTTGTTAAACTATATCTTAATTTGTGCAAGGAAAAAAGTGTATACAAACCTGAGCTGTATACCTGGACTTCCTGTAAAGAAGTAGGATGGACTTCGTTCACTCTGTATTGCAGCAGCTTTCTCAAAATTGTTTCAAAGTTGTTCTCTCAGAATCGATCTAATAAGTTTACAGGCTCCTCCTGCTGGGCGCTGGCGTATTTACAGCGTATTTTTAGCTTTTGCTTGAATTATCAGCAATCATTTAACTCTGCTATTCTGTTCTCCCCTACAGCTACAAAAACTTGTTTTTCTATGATTTTTATGTTATTTGAAGCACAAGTTCGCTTAAGTTATTTTATACTATAATATTTTAAATTTCCTCTACTTTCAGTTGTTCATAAGGTTAAGTAATTTCTCACATGGAATGTTCGAGAATGAAACTTGAAGAGTGAGGTTTTCCTTTTGTTGTTTCCTCAGCATGTTGCCTGAACACTAAGTTTCTAAACCTGCAAGCCTGTGCACTTTTGCTAAATGTGTGGTTAGTTTCACTGTGTTTAAGGAAAATATTAATATTTTTAAAGGTAAGTGTGGGTACGTGATTTTGGGTGTGTGGGCGGTGGGGGCATTGAGATTTTGAATAGCCAACTCTTAGCAACACTCAAAGTTTAAAGGTCTATTTATCAGTGGTTTTGGTAGGAATATCTCCTGACAACGTTTGCAAACTATTGCACTTCCACAAAATTCAGCCTAGAAAACTGAAAGCTCTATTCTTGTAGATTACACAATGATAATGCCTTATTGTTACTACAGGTTTCTTACAGGTCTTCTTCCTTTTATGAAAATAGGAGATGTGCTGATGTGGTTCTCTGCTCTTAGCGTAGATAATCATCTGAAGTGCAGCAATACACTACAAAGACTCTTCATACCTTTTTCCTATATTTTAAAGTTATTTTCTAGTTTATAGCACAGCATTTTCAGCTTATTGCCTAAAATGTTGAAAAGTGAGGCAGATGAAACAGTAAACACTGCTTGGAGTTGGTCCTCCACTGTTAAGGAAGATATCCCTAATTCATTTAATAACTAGCTTAATGCTATGCAGTTGTGTTTCCTATTTGTGCTGTCATTTATTTCACAAAATGAAAGCAAGGAATGAGGAAAGCACAGTGAGGGGAAAACAAATGTGAAAATAAGGTACCTGTAGAGATAAATGGGAGAGGGAAAAGAAAAAGGCCAGACTTCAGAGTTTGTTGTCGTCTTGGAATTATTTTTACATAACTTTCTTTTCTGGAAGAATTTTCCTCAATTATGTGGATAGATTCTTTTGTTGTTGTTGTTGCTGCTTTAATCTATTTGATTTCATACCAATACAGCATGATTCTGTAGGCCTTTATACCAAGTTCTTTTATACTTAATAAGTTTGAAGGAAACTTTATTTCTATGTGCGTGATGAGAGAATGTATATAGCCAGCCCATCAGTTTCTTTGATGTGTAAAGCTTCAGAACACTCAGTTTACACACAGAACTGAGCAAAAGCAGAGAGCTTCTTTACAAGGTAACATTTAAATGCTGAGGCAGGTAAGAATGCACTACTGTTCGCTTTGTAACTAGAGGTAAAATTTTATTCCACCCAGGGACTGTAGGGGTCTAAATAAGAGATTTGTGGACTTGTGATTTCATGTTTAATCCTCTCATTTTTCTCAAGGAAAATTTGTCTAAACTAATCTATTACCTTCTTAATAGCTCCTGCTAGGTCTTAAGGACTGAACTGTTGGTGGTTGGATGTATGAATATCGCAGTGCTAATAAGAATCTTGGTCCTGTTGGAACGAGAGGGAGTTTTGTCACCAGTTTCAGCACAGATGGGATTAGTTGCTGTGTTACTTATTTGAAGTGTTTTTCCTTGGATGAGGATTGGCAGATCAATTGGCTAACTGGATGTACGTTTTAATATGCCTCGTGGTACACTATGCATTTTAATTAGTAATTCTGACAATCTACGTGATTGTAATTTATCTTTGTGTTCATGTATAAGCATTGTTTCTATCTAGGACTAATGAAAATACTTTTTGTCATGGCTGGTAGCTTGATAGATTTACAAAAGGCTTTCTCACTAATCTGAGGGTGATTTGGTGACTACTTTTATCATTTGTTTCAGAAGTAACACTGGTGTCCTCATTTACAAAGTCAAAGTACCAAGCAGAAGATGTCGGACAGTAGTTCCATAATGTTCAATGTTCTTAAAAGAAATAGATTAACATCTCCCAGCAGCAGTTTGAAATACTCCAGTTTTAGAGACACATGTCGCACTTCATTATTTTTGAACAGCAAATGCAATGAGTCAGTAAAAGATCCTGATGTAGAACATAGAGAAGGGCTGAGTGCAACAAGTTTATCATTGCTACAAGAGCATTCTGAGCACATTTGTCCAAATGTCCCCTTTCCTGTGTCATCATCTATTGAAAATGAAATTAATTCTATCACCTTATCAGAAAGAAAAGAAGCAAACAGAAGTGCAGATTTTTTTGAAACTCCTAAAGTGAGTAAAAAAACCTCCTCACTACGCAGGAGGCTGCTTTTATCTAAGGCTATTCCAACTGACACAACTGTAGGATGCTGTGAAAGACAAGCTGGTTCTTCAGGAAGCATCCCGGAGAAAATGCTCTCTTGTGTTTTGAGCTCTGAAGAAAAACTTTCACAAACTGCTTCAGATTCTCTAAAAGATAAAAGTTACAAATGTCTTACAACAAGTACTTCAAAAACTGAGGACTCTATTCCTGATTGCTCAAAGAGGAGACTTTCCTTTTCACAACAAAGAACTTCTACTCTAGATGAGTCCAAATGTAAGGATCCCATTTTGCTAGAACCAGAGTGTTTATCTCCAATTCAATGTAAGGATGTTATTGTTAGCAATGCTAATGAATTCAATGAAAGTGCCCTTATAAGTGTTGCTGACGGGTTGCTTAGGACTCCTACTTACAGTGTGTTACCTGAGGCCAATGAGGGTAAGTTTCTGACTTCCATTAACAGTCCTGTAGAGAACTTTAACTTTGAACTATGTGATATAAATTCTCCCCTTGTTAAGCTGGCAAGTTACCCAGATCTTTCAACACCTGAGGATAGTGGATATAATTCACTTCATTTGGACAAATCGGGGGACTCATTATCTGATCATGAGGGATCTTTCCAAGAATTCTCCCAAAAACGTAAAGAAGATTCCAAAATTCTGGATAGTAAAAGAAAGACAAGAAAACTCGAACGAGTTAGAAGGTTATCCACTCTTCGGGAACAGGGCTCACAGTCAGAGACAGAAGATCGTCATGGCAGTCCTTCTACTTCAGCATGTATGTTAACAGAAGAAAGCAACTTTGTCAGTGAAGACCATGCATTAGTTTCAGAAGAGCCTAGTGGAGACGTAGTTGTAAGTCATGGAGATCTCTCAAGAACTCCAGCTCTGAAAGTAGTTCATGAAATTTGCTTGCAAAGACAAAGATCAGACCAAAATCAAATATCGGAGAATATTGATGGAACAGAAATACTTGCATTAGAACATATTCTTGCTGGACTTATTGGCAAGAAGATGGGCCTTGAAAAATTAGATATTTTAACAGAGTTAAAATACAGAAATTTAAAACATGTTCTTGCTATAGTTTTAGATGCTTTGACTGTGGAAAGTCTATGCAGGTAAGTACTACTGCTTCCTTCTTCCCTCCTGCCCCCTCCCCCAAAGAGGATAATATGTGTTTCTGCAACTAAATCAGAATAACTTCTGGAATAGTGCCAATAGATTTTGTTTGTTTCTAAGGAAATGAAAAAGTTTTGTCGCCATTAACTGAGTGGCTCTTTCTGTGTAGTTTTAAAAATATATTGTATGGGGGGAATTAAAAACCAAAACAAACAAAAAGCCAAGCATGAGAATTAGTAAATTTAAAACTAAATCACAGTATTTTTAAAATGTAAAATATATTAAAATTTTATTTAAGCGTAGGAAGTTCATCTCATTACAAGTTCCCTAACAATGCATAGTACTCAAAACACATTTTCTAGATTTTTTTTCCGTGTATATTTAATTTTCTCAGTTATTTCTAAGTACAAAGATGCTCAAAGAATTTTGCTTCCTGAGTAATATTCTAGATTAGTTTTTAATCAATAGAGGCTGTCACTTATTTCGAGGAAATCAAGAGTGCCATGCATGCCATGGTTAGAGGGAATGGGAGAATAGGTATAAAGGCATGGATTTTTTGGATAACATTTAATGCACGAAAATGTTACTTTAGAAACAAACTTAGTAAGTGGAAGGAAGGAACTTATTTAATTTTGTAAGTCAAAGATACTCTGTGTTATTTATATTGCAACCGTTCTTTAGGCTCTTCTATTATTCTATACAGTGGTGTGTAAGAGTATATGAGAGCTGTACTTCCTAACAATATGGTGAACTAGAATATAGCAGTAGTCTGTAAAATGACCAATAGGACATGGAATAATGCAAAAATCTTTAAAAGGTAGTCTTACTAACATGACTTCTGTACTTCTTGGCAAAAATGTGGAGGTGGGTAACTTTTTTCATTAATTTGTTCCAGCATTTGGGAAGTAAGCAAAAGCTGGCGTGAAATCATTGTACAAGATAAAAGTGCAGATAAGAGGAGAAAGTTGTACATAAAACACCTGAAAGAAGAAGCTGGGGTAAGGTTGGTCTCCAAGGTAATTTTTTTTTTTTTTCCTCAAGTGTGAACCAAGACAGGTCAGAGGAAAGTGGAAACATCTTGTAAAGCTACGGAAAGGTAGTTGGTACATTTCCAACATAAGTATGTGAAGGATTCTAGTAGGAGAATATAATAGCTTTTATTACTTTTCAACTGTCCACAGTTTGAGTACTAGTCTTTCAGCTATGCAAGACACTGCCCTGCCCCATGCCCCTTGAGAATCCTATAGGATCTCTTCCTTAACTGATTCTGGCTTTAGATCTGAAACCCTGTTCACACCTTTGTGCCATACTTTTCCTCATTTTCTGTTTCACACTATGCTGTAGGACGCACCCTAGAGTACTTCCTGTTTATTTTCAGGACTGCTTGTGGCAAGGCTTCTTCATAGTGTACTTGTAAGCATCAGGACATGTAGAAGTTTTTTAAGGGGCATCTAGAAAAGCAAGCATGTTAATAGCAGTATATATAATGTGGATTTTTTTTTTTTCAGATCCTCAACATGTGTGTACGCACACACTTCAGTATAACCTTGCTTTAATTGTGACAAAACTTATACTTGCTATTTCCATGCTTGCTGTTGAGATGGGTCCAAATTTGGAAACGTGAAGACTTCTGGTAGAGAGTGCTAAAAGACAGTTGGCTTTTTACCCTGCTCATGGGACTTTGTTTTTAATAGTTCCTGTCTCTTGTTCTCTTACTAAACATAAATATGTAATGGAAATACAGGCACTATACATAATTTCATTTCCTAATGTGTTGTTGTAGAGGAAAAACAAAACAAAAAAGGGGGCAAAACTCAGCTGCAAATCTCAACTAAAACCTTATTTCCTTTTGTGTGTTGTTTTTTTTCTCTTCTCTCCGCTTGCTCCCCTCCCCACCACGAACTTTAACAGGAATATTTATTGAAAGCTGAAGATGCTGCCACAAGACTTAATGTCCTCAATAGATCTGCTCTAAGACCTGTTCAAGCTCAAGCCAGAACTCCTGTCTTACAAACACCACCTTCATACACTGAAGTTACACCTAGGAGATGCAGTTCTGTTCCCCATTCAAGTAGTAGACAGGAAGAATACATCAAAGTAAGTAGCTAAGAAACTCTTCAGTTTCAGTTTTTAGAAACTTTTCATTTACAAGGTCTAAGTAGCTCTTGTCTCCCTCCTCTTGCTACAGGTTGCTAAAACTCTGTGCACTGATGAAGCTATAAAACCTTGTCCAAGATGTCAATATCCTGCTAAATATAAATTGATAAAGAAACGGGGACTATGTAGCAGAGAGACATGTGCATTTGAGTTCTGTATTTTATGTTTGTGTGCATTCCATGGGTCAAAAGAATGTAATAGTTTATCTGCAAAACAGAACAAAAAAGATGCTCCTCCAGGAAGTACCCAAAGCAAAAGAAATTTAAAAAGACTCTAAATTTGTAAGGCATGTAAGTCCGTACATTTAATTCCCTTCCACCTTCTCCTAAATTCCTAATCTTGTTCATATTATTTCTAAATACATGCATTTTGACAGTCTCATTCAATGTGTTTTTTGCTGACTTGTCAAGATAACTTCTCATGTATATATCTTAATCAATTTAGGAGATTTTTGTTTCTGAAAAAAGTGAACATTTTAAAACATTTTGTCATATTTTACCTATTGTGTAGTAGCTGGGCATTTGCTAATATCTGGATTATTTTAATAAAGTATCTTAAATGTAGTCTTCAATATCTGGCTTCCAGCACCTCATAGATGTTTAAAAATGCAATTTTTGTCTTAATGACAAATTAAAGAAAATTATTTTTTTAAATAAATCTTTTTAATGGAATTTATTCGTTTTAAATTACAGTGAATGTTATAAAATGGAGCACTAGGTAATACACAAAAAATACTTCTACCTATATAAACGATGATACCTCAAAAGCAATATATTAGTTGTCTGAATTTTGTATTAGAATAATTACTTTGTTTTTCTCTTAGCCTCTGTAATGCAAGTCAATGGAATAGCAATTTCTAAACCAAGCTGTACTATGTGAATGTTCCATTGTACTGTTTTTTTACAGAGTTTTTGTCTTCACTTAAAAAATTCAGGTCATGCTGTATATATTCACACATCTAACTATGCTGTTGCATTACCCTTGTTGCTTTGAACTTAGTTTTATACTTCGCCTGACTTTACTTTGGCTCCCAGATACTGGATCATCTTCATACTTCTGCTTGAATTAAAGGATTATCTACTGCTAGAAATCATTCTTTCTCTATCTGAGGATTTAATTAAGGGAATTCACTGATTTTTGCTCTTGAACTGAATATGCTGACCATTTACAGTAAAAAAAACCCAGTTTGTCTCTTATAATACAAAAATCATTTGAGGTATTTTTTTGTTTGCTTTTTTTTCCCCTCAAAATCCAGGTGACAGAAGTGGACACAGTACCTGCTCTATGAAGAGGTATTATCAATTAACTTCTCCAATTGACATTGTCCTACTTGCCCTTTCAAATTCATTTGTCACCAGCATCTTGCAGAACACTTGTAGTCAGCTGGTGTTTCTTCCTCTCTCTTCTTCTGATTTTTGTCCTATGTGTTATATTTGTGATGATGTAATTTTACTGTATTTGTAGGTAAGCCTTATCCTGAGCCATTTAAAAAGTAGTCTTACAAAAAAAAAAAGAAAAGCTTTCAACTAAGCACAATAAGCTGTGTATTTGCCTCTAATATTTATTAACGTATATAATTCACTTCAGGATGTTCTAGAAACATAACTTCCCCATCTCTGTTGTGATTTGTAATTTGGTTAGTACTTTTAGTGTACCTGACTTCTGGGGTAGTCGCTCCACATAGCATTTTGAAGGAGGAGAAATAACATGGTTAATAAGATGCTTATGGAAGTTTTGGTACTAGATCTATTAACCAAACATGGTATTATTAAAGAAGGGATCAGTGCAATATATCTACTGGAATCTTGTTTATTGCATGAATAAAATTATCAACACTTTCATTCCATGCATACTGGTATTTGCTAAGCCTTTGCATTATACTTGTCTAGGGTTAGACTGGTAGCACTTGAACTGGAAGACTGAAAAAAGAGTCTGTATAGAATCAATTCTGAAGAAATAATTGAGGGGAAGGATTTGGGAGCAAGTTAGGGATGTAAATTGGTTCTGGTATAGGCATTATTGTTTTTTAAAGGTAGCATCGTGAGCGTCTGCAGTGTCCATCCAACAAGGAGTAGCTTGAGAGGAAAAAATCTTGAATACTATTTCACAATTTTGATGAGTTTTTCTCCTGTTCTGGCATCTCTAAAACTTTTTTTTTCCTCTTCTAGATCTGTCTCACAAAAATCCTGTCTTGAATCAAATGTCTCTTGTTCAGTTAGGTCTCACAAATGTAACTATGCTCTGGTGTTCGGGTGAGATGAATTCTCCGCTGTTGTCCGGTGCTATACTCTGTGTGGGGAAAGAATAACATATCTAATAGAGCACA
The DNA here is from genome assembly GCA_026283785.1 of Coracopsis vasa. Classification (NCBI taxonomy): domain Eukaryota; kingdom Metazoa; phylum Chordata; class Aves; order Psittaciformes; family Psittacidae; genus Coracopsis; species Coracopsis vasa. The sequence continues at coordinate 12,214 of JANHGB010020846.1, forward strand.
AGCTATGTTATAGATATCTCATAGCCTCTAATAGTTTGGGTAAAAGGAAATGGAATTCTTTCCTGATATTTGATTGCTTAGTGACAAAAATGAAGGCTCTGGGGTAGGAGAGTGGAAGTAACATTTCAGTCCTTGTTCATTTGATTTGATGGCTTGACTTCGCGAACCAAGATTTTGGGAAGGGCTTTACCCACGCTTACTACAAGCGCGCTGATGACTAAAAAGGCCAATGTGGGATAGGCAAA
>JANHGB010020847.1:0-19453 GCA_026283785.1 Coracopsis vasa
TTTTTTTTTTTTTTTTTTTTTTTTTTTTTTTTTTTTTTTTTTTTTTTTTTTAATTTTTTATTTTATGGGTGAATGTTTTATTCACCACTGGGGATCTAAAGTGGTGTGCTCTGTGACACTGTGGAACTTCAGGTTCTGAGATTTAAAAATCACACAGAACACTAGACTGAATTATGTCTATTGCCTGAGGCAGTGAAAAAAGTCCAGAGAGGATGAGGAACCGGTTGCTTGGCAGGTTGAGTTTTTAACATAATAGTGAGAAGGTATGACCTTATTGAAATGGGTTACAATCATTTTCCTGTTCTAAGTAAAAGTAGATTGAGGTATCGAAAGGTGGCGTTCCTTGCCCAAAAGTTCCTAACAGAGCTGTATCAGGGTCAGAAATGGAAACTTGTTCTCATGAAAAGTGTCTTGCCTACAGTGTCAAAATGTGATTACCTTTTCAGAAGGAAAAGAATTTTAGATATTTCAAAATATCTCTCATATAAAATCTTGGCTTTCAAATATTTTTGATTTCTTCATAGTAAATCTTCACACTATTTTTTTTCTTCTTCTGATTGTTTGAAAGAGCTTACGTATCTCATAGAAGACAAAGTAAAACAGTGAAGTTCTGTGTTGTACAGTTCCCTATCAACAATGTCTGATGGGATTGGAAAGTGGAAATATCCTGCATTTTTCCGTTCTGGCTTTCTAATCAGAAGCTATAGTAGAGCAGAACAGTTGACAGAGATGGCAAAGGGTGAAAATTACAGTGTTCTGGAAGGCTTATAAATCCTAGAATCATCCCAGATGCTTTTCTTTTCATACTTGCTTCACCTATTTTGTTTATAGTTAAAACCACTCTCCTCAGAATTACTTTGCTTCTGTTCCTTCATTCAGAACTCTAAATCATAACCAATAGCTGATGAATAATAGTTATTATTTTCCGTTATTTTTATGCCTTTGAATTCTTATAACAGCATCGCTCAAGTACAACATGTAGAAGAAAACAGTTTGTGTTTCAAGTTGGTATGTGCTCTGTAGAACAGCTTGTACAGCTGTTCTTCTCTAGCAGAATTCTTCTGGAAAGGTGGTATTGCTGTTACATGCTCCTTTATCATTTTAGCTTGATTGCAGTGAATATAGCCATTATTGCAACCAAAATCCATGTCTGTGTTGAAACAAATCTTTAATTCTGATGAATTGGGGGTTTGTTCTCTCCCAATTTTGTTTCCTTATTTAATGCACTAGGAGAAAAGGCATATTATTTCAGGAGATACGAGATAGGAGGACTTGGGGAGTGGTTGGACCAATATTTTGTGATGTGACTGTGGCCAAAATGTCTGATGATAAATTTGATTTCTTGATGTGAATGTAGCACATTCCTTTGGCATGTATTCGTTTTTGACTTGATTTGGGGGTGGAGGAGGGGAGGAAGAGAAAAAGTATGAGGAGGAGGAAGGAGGCTGGAAAAGCTGGTCTGTTTGATTTTTTTTAAATCCTATAATCCTATCTACCTATCTATTGATGTGGTTTCTTAATTTGTTGTTTGTTTTGATAATTTGGTAATCATTATCTTTACAGGTTAAATTCAAATGTGTTTGCAGTAGCTGAGTGAAATGTTTAGAGCAGAGTGAGATTAGTGCTTTTTTTTTTTTGAGAGAGAGAGAGGGGTTTTAGGAGACACTAAATAGGTGTCTTCTAGCTCCCATGTTTATTAAGAGCACTTTCAAAAATTAAACCTGAACCAAACACAGGTATTTAATCTTTGTGTTGTCTAATTTCCATGCATTTTTTGTTCAAGGTTTAGTTTTCAGAGAGATTTGGCGTAACAATGCTCATGTAAGAAATGTGATAGAGAATTCTATCTAAGAATTCTAAGAAAAGATCGGTAGCTGCTCCTTTGAGTCAGAGTATGTTATGCCAGTCTAAACTGGGAGAAGCAGCCAACCAGAAAGCTCAGTGAAAACATAAGCAGTTTCTCTTCTGCTGCCAGCTGCAGCAGTCAGATCAACTTGGCAAAACAACGAAGCTGGGCCAGGTGCAAACCTACTGAAGTAATGAGATGAAACCTTTTTCTCATATGGTCAAATACACATTCATGCTCTGACCTTCTGATAGCTGCCTGTGACTCTGAAAAGCCTCATTTCAACCAACAAGCTATTTGGTATCTGTTCTAGTTCATCTGTCCATCAGCAGAGTTTGGTAGCAGAGCTAGTGTACGCCAAACCAAGTGTTGCTTGGGTTCTGCAAGCACTCCCAGAGAGGACTAATCTGTGACCACCAACCTCCTTTCAGTTCATAAATTAAAATCAAACTGACTTCTTATTGTTTCAGTGGTCAAAAGAATAAGTGATTAACACTGTAAGTAACTCAGCTCTGCAACTTTATGAGGTGTGTGAACAAATGTGAATTACAGTCATGGCCTTTCAAAGAACTATCCCCAGAGCAATCTTGACCGGTGTGGTGCAGACATTATATTACACTGGGAATTTTATTATATTGCTGGGAATTTCATCTTGCTCTGCTTTCAGTTATTTTCCACAGTGCAACATCTACAAGAAATGTCATCTTAACTTTGCGCTGATTTTCTTTTTGAGAGTTCAGGGACCTAGGAAAGTAGTGGGTAGCACACTTTTTCTGATATGCTTTATTCATTATTCAGTGCTGATGCCACAGAACTGAATTTTTCTATCAGTGTGTTGATTCATCAGGGTTATTGACAGAAGCCAGTTTAGGAGATACACAGACTAACCTTTCCTATTTTCTTGGGTTTTGGCCAGCCACCTTGCCAGCTAGCTGCCTACTAGCTGATGTGCAACCTGACAGGCTTCCTAGCTTTCCAGAGGCCTATCCTGTAGGCTGCTGGGCAGCTAGGCTCCCCAGCTGCCCATTTGATTGCTTGCCAGGCTTCCCAAGCTGAGTCTCTGCAGGTGCAAATCCTGCTATTCCATCAAGAAAATAATTTGTTTCTCTAAGCAAGGCACTGTTCCCCCAGGCAATTAGTAAGGCACTGAGTTTGGCAACAGGGAGTGGAAATCTGACAATATGAGGAGATTCCTAGGGGTTTGTGATCTAAGCAATTCCTGATAGAAAACCACTTTAACTGACTTGGAACTTGTGTTCTGAGGATAAAGGGAAAAGTCTTAGAATATAGAAAAGGTTTCCAATTTGGTGAAATGGATATATGGAAAAATTCCACTTAAGCTTTGTCTTTGGATAGAAAAGTTCAATTCGCAACTCTGCTTCAATGATTTTTAAAGATATTTTAAGGAGTTTCTAACCTATTTATGTTTGTATTTTAGTGAGTTCTCAGCTGTGCAGATCTAAGTTTGCATCAGAGGTCAGTTCCAAGCCCAGTCATATTTCATGGATTTTGGAGTTATTTCTGTATTGGAAAGTCAAAACTGCATGGTGCATAGGAACCATTAGAAACAAATGTTATATGTTTTCATTCTTTCCCACCTGCCAAGATGTTTCCTTGATGGCTGCAGCCATGAAAACCATTACAGATGAAGATTAGATTAAAATAAACTGATTTAGATTCTACAGGATGCTGCCTTTGGGGAGATTTCTCTCAACAAAAAAGATTTATTTATATTTTTATGTATGTGTGTGTTTTATACATACACATGACATACAGTGCAATAGGATGCAGAAAGAGGTAAACCAGTTAAGTCTGGAACTATATAGGGAGGTCTGGATTTAGAAGTGGGGCTATAGGAAGGCCTGCATACCTGCAAGTGTGTGTAGCCATTTCATTTATGGACCTGGTTTTTATTTTTAATGTGCTTTAGTCTAGTCCTTAGTGTGTTAGTAATTCAGTAAACTCAGGGAAATAAACTTGCGTGTTATGGAGATTAGTATCAGAATACACATATGCCAGATTCAGGCACATTATGTATATCTACATCTGCAAGACCAGCTTAAGGGATATGATTGCTGTGCTGTGTAGAGCAGAATTGTGGATGAACACATGAAACGGAATTCTGGCAAGCATTTATTTGTACAATCACCATTTTTGGTAGATACTGTTAATTGTTGTCAAGCAGATTTCAGACTCTACATTTTAGAAGACCCTGTATCAAAGTGAAACACATTTTACTTGGTGAACTTTCTTGAAACTCATGGCTGTCCTTCATGTATCTTACCATGTAATTTGAAGCCTCTTTAGAAACGTCTAAAACCCAGGATTCTGTGGGTGTCTCCAGTCTCTCGCCTTTTCATTTTGGAGTTTGCAACTCTAGTTCCATGTTCCCTGATGCTAGACCTATGCATTGCTGAATCAGTCGCAGGTACAAATATGAGTTCAGCTTGCAGGTCAGAAGGGTTGCATTTCTTTAGAATTAAACAAAACACTGGCTAGATGCTGTATCTGAAATGAGGAATGAGTTGACAATACAAAGATTCAAAACCTTGAAAACCTTGAAAACATGTTAGAACCAGCAGAGCAAGTTTGTATAAGATCAGTGAATAATTCATGTGTTGGATCAACACTTAACTCCCATTTACCACCTTATAGAATTGGCCTCAGTTAGTAACCTTTTACAGAGCTTTTTATTGAAGCTAAAATATAGAACCAGTTATACTGATGGACTGCTAAAGCAAAACCTTTCAATGCAGAAGGGTCATGTATTACAGATAATAGTTAATTAACTCTGCTTATTTTGTGCCATAAGCCTCTTCGATTTTTGTGAGATCATTCAAATACAGCCACATTCACTGCAATAAAAATATCTGCAAACACTTATCAGCAAATTAAGAGTTTGCAACATGGACTAGGAAAGAAAGGTGGTAAATACAGAGGTAACATGAATACAAGAGCAATCTCTTGATACGATAAAATGTAAAAATCAGTATGAAGCTATGGACTCTTGTTAAAATCTTTAACCAGCTCATGTTTCTGCTGCCATTTCCAGAATCACAGCTTCTGCCACCAACTTCTTTGTTGTCTATTTTTCAAAAGTGTAGAGACACCCTGTGGCAACAGAGTAGGGGCAAAGAGCAATTCCTAATATTTTCTGCCTCTGGCTTTTTTTAAAGATTTTGTTTGGGTCTTTTTTCACCGTGTAGTATATCCAACTTACACCTACCTCGTCTGACAACATCTGTGAAGAAAAAAAATGGAACAGTGACCCCATTTTCTAAACCGTTATGAGAGACAGTAGTATTGAAACAGAACCCATGGCATTTTTATAACTATTTCTGCAGTTACAGGCACCTGCTCTCTCCCTTTCTACTACTTCATGCGTTGTCTAATGGACACAGAACGCAAAAAGGCCTCTTTTTTGCCAAGGCATTAGCCTTGCTTTTTCTTTATGTAAGTTGATCTGCTAATACTTCTTTGTAAACTGGTTTTTCAGTGGCAGTTGAAAAATATTGTTTAATTAGTATATTTTAGTATCAAGTACATATTTGTAATATTAGTAAAAGGTAACAGTGATAATTCAGGAGAATTAAGTTATTTTAATAATTTACAGATCAAGATGAACAGAAACACAGATTTTGTTTTAGTTCCTCCATCCATATATAGGCATCCTACTGAACTGATCATCTCAGTTCAGTCTGCTTTTTCATCCAGTACTTGGATCTTTGACATTATTTACTAACATGGGTGGTATTCTCCTGACTGAGACTGTAAACTTGCTTCATGTGGGCCACCAAAAAGAAACCAGATAGTGTTTGCTTTTTCACAGATGGAAAGAAACAAATCTGAACTGGTGACTTATAGATGAAAGAGTTTATGGTTTCATATCCATGTCTGGATCACGCATCTCCTTCCTAATGCAGTTTTTGGTTTATTGATTCGGGCTGAGAAAACACCCTATAATAGTGGCTTCCTGCTTGGAGGATGTACTCATTTTTCTAAATGAAATAGTAGTAAATCAGCACTCACTTCACATACCTGGGTAAGGCTGGGTCAAATATGCAAAATATGTGCATCCTTATACAGTTTAAAGTATTGCTGATCTTAGACCTCTTCCTGCATGAAGCGGATCTAGACACCTGTAACTGACTGATCTCTAATTATTCTGTACATAAAGAACACTTAGAGACTAGTTGAGCTTCAGCTGATAAAAGTTTTCAACTTTTCACTGCAAGGTTAGTACAAGAAAGCCATTTCCTGGATTACAGTGGCTAGAAGCAGCTTGTACCAGACTGCTAGACTTCATTCGTATTCTATGTACCTTTAAATGTTATCATTTAGAAAAAATGAGAGGTTTTTTTTTTTCTTTTTAGACAAAGCTTTGAGATTTCTTTCTTAAATCTTTCCATTTTTCCTATTCAGATACAAAAAAATGTTGCTGACTGAAGCATGCTTTGCTCTTATCCTAAATAACCAAGTGACAAAAATATCCAAAAACCACCACCAAAATGCTTTTCTTTTTATTGTTTTTAAACTACATGTTGAAGCTTCTTTTCTCTCTGAATTTTCTATTCATGTGAAAATATTACTTTGCATTAAGCATATCATGAATATGAGGATGCTGTTCTAATTGTGGAGTTTCTGGAAATTTTTCTGCTCACAATTCAGTCCCCACGAATGAGAAATGACTCTTCTGTAAGTTTTGAGGGGCAGTTTGGATAAGCATATTCACTTTGGGAATTAAAACTCTGTCCAAATCCACAGCTGAGTGGAGATAATCCCAAACTCTATAATCAATTAAACTCAGACCAGTATAATTTAGTCCAAACCCCATAAACTCTTCACATGTAAGTTTATTCCCCTGTATTAAAGGTTTGCTTTTATCTGTGTTTCCACTGTGCTTTTATTTGTGCTGCCATTCCTTGTTTTTTCTTCAGTTATTTTTTAAGCACCTTTGTAAGATCTACAGTGTATGTGACAATCTCTAAAGGTGAGACATTTTGTCACTCTGTATTAAATTAGAATTTTATTTAGATGGCCAAAAACCCACTTTTTTTTTTTTTTTCCTGAGAAAACCTCTCTTAGGGATGACTTTCATAAAGTCCGCAGTAAAGATACGCTGTATGTATACGGAACATTCCTAAAATCTGCCTTTGGGGAGATTAACTTATACTTGATGACTTTTCTGCAATCTCTTTGTTGAATTAAGTTTCAAAATACACTGTTTCTTCCTTTACTAACTGATTTTTTTAAAAGATAGAATATTTCTGTATAATTGTGCTGTTCCAAATATTTAATCTCTTCAGTTCTGCTGTGTTAAGTGGCAAAACTATGGATTTAATGCTTTTTGCCTCTGCCTACTATACTGTGGGACCCTACGTACTAGTGTTACATACCAACAACATTATAATTAACTGCAGTTAGGAACTGCTAGGGATGGTCTATCCGTCAAAATGGAAGGCATTATGCATATCACAGCATTATTTAAAGACATTGTACAGAATTGCTTTACCTCTGACTACACTAACAACAAAATTTCCTGATAGTCTCAGCAGCAGCAACAACATGAGTGGTAATAAGGAACAGCTGCTGAAATAGATGTGTTTTGAGGCCTTAATTTGATATTGCATGACCTTTTCTTACCAGCAATGCTGTGAGCAGGACATATATGAAACAAAGTACCTTGCAAATCTCTGGTCCTGCTGGTGTCATAGTTACTGGGTGACTGGAAGAGTCTTTTGTTTGTACACAGAGCATATTGATCCAGAACAGAGTAGGTGAGATTTACAGTATTTTTAAAAGAAGCAGAATTGCACTATGAAGACTGTTACAAATTAGGTGTCATAGAGCAAACTTCATCCTTATAGATCCCTCATCATTTTACTATGAGAGATCAAATGCTGACACCAATTATTGCTACACATCCTGTAGGTTTAGATTGGTGTAACTCAGGGTGGCACTTGGCCTGTGGACTGCCTGGAGAGGGGGCAATTGCTATGTCCATTCTGAGCATGGAAATGAAAATTACTTTGATAGCATACTTTAAAAATGTACACAATAGTCAGACATGTCTGTTACCAAACAGATTGTCCTGTCAACTTTTTGTAGTGTTGTGTGTTCCTGTATTCATTTATCTATTTTGGAATTATTTGCACTGTAGCGATATCTTTCTTGGGTTGCTTACTCTGACCATAAAGTCTTCCTTCAGTTTTGGCTGAAGTATGTTAACATCTGTTCCCTTTATTTGGCTGTAATAAAGAAAGACAAAAAGGAGACAAATTGAGAACTATTTCACTTTGTCAGGAAGCTATATTTATGAGTTTCAAATACTTTCCTGGTTATATAAGATTTTTGTTTGTGTTTCTGTACAAAGTAACAAAGTCAAGGAGCTTATTCTGGAGGAGGATACAGGGAGAGATCAAATGAATTCCTTATGTTGTCTGCTGTGATTCAGTCAAATATGTTAACTTACATAGTTTTGGCGAGAGTATAGGTTCTGCAGCAGGAATATCACTTTCTTGTTCTCTAATATCAATTATGAATAAATCCCATATGAAAACATATAAAGTGTGTGGCATTTTTTAAATAGTGGGAAAGTGCTCTCTTGTAGTAAAACTTTGAGAGCTTGGAATCAAACACCTGGAAAACAATTTTTTTTCTTTCTTCTCATTTGGGATCTTAAGTTTAAGGAGCTCACTGTAAAAGTTTGCTGAAGTTACTTTAGAACATATTTAATCCAGCTTCCCTGGGCTGCATGCTGCCTCCAGGAGCTCAGGAGTTTGAGAGGCAGAAATACTGCAGTGCAGTTCTAAAGTCCTTAGGATAAGAGGTATGGTCTCTATGAAGGAAATAGAAGGTGCAGTGCTTTTCCCGTCAGATGCCATATGCAATTTTAATACTTATTTTTTATTTACAACATTAGCAGAAGACTTTTTAGAAAAACATGTTGGTCTATAGTTTCAGGGCTCTCTTTCAGCTGGTATCCTTTAACTCATTCTTCTATGCATGAATGGTTACTTTTGCTGAAAGTGAGATACACAGTACCACAGAGGGGAAGAGAATGCTGTAAGGCGATCGAGAAATGCTAGCCTGCCCATTTCACTTTCTCTTGAAGAACTTGGGGCAATAGATCTGCAGTCCACTCACTGTAACTGGTATTAAACTTGCAGCTGCGTTTTGTTTTCATTGGCTGAACGAGGCCACCACTGAGGGTCCTGGTCTCAGTTCTGAAGATTTGTTTTGCTTTGGAGGCTCGGTAGGCCTCCAGGAGCTGCAGATTAGTTCCACAGGTGACCTGGGACTTGACAGAGAGTTTTACTGAAAAAAAACTTTACTGAAAGGTAGTTGTGAGTGAAGCCTACCTACTCCAGTTTGAATGCACAGAAATCTGTGGAGGTCTGGAGGCTCTACAGAGCTTTGGTACTCCCAGGATACTTTTAGGATGTCGGAAATACTGTTTTGCTAAAGAGTTTAGTAGATTGTACTTATCTCTTTTTATGGTTACCTCACATATTCTTTTGGCTGGAAAAGCCTGTTGACTCAGGCAAACCAGGGCAATATGTTGACCCTTTTACAAGGGTACGCAAGTAATACATTAAACCATTTACAAGGAGTAAATGAATGGGGAAGACCATGAACCTCAGGACACTGAAAAGTAGATCTACCTTTAAAATAGCATTTCAATAATAAAAATCACTGGACGACAGGTGAATGTGTTGCTAAAAGTCTGTCCTAGTATAGCTCAAGCAAAAGTAATTTTTGTGTCCCTAGTATCTTGAACACAGTCAAGTTTGTGCTCTCTCATGCTAATGAAGATTGACAGGATGCAGTTAGCACTGATTCTGCAATTCACCTATTGATATTTAGAACTCCTTGCACTTAATTCTGTCTTACATCATGATTATGCACCATATTATATCAGTTTATGCTGGGTTGGCTTAGTCAGGTTATCACACTGGTGCTGAAAGTGGAACTCTTAAGTCCCCTCACTTGAAAGACCTTGTCTTACCTGCACCAATAACACAGTTGGCAGATATTCTGTTGCACAGCATGGGACAGTATATCCAGGTGGCAAAGCATGTCTACTTATGTTGAATCACAAGTGTCCTGTGACATGTTACAAGCTCGAATCATATGCAGGGTAGTCCTGTCAGAGTCCTAAAATTGGACATTACTTACATCTTCCATATAGACATTCATTCGGTTGGAGGTAAAGAGTAGGAGTAAGAAGACATGTTATCATGGGACCATTAGGAATTCCCCAAGCTACTGCGTTCCAGAAGCGAACCCCCTTTTTTTATGCGTTCTGGTTTTTAAGTGTTTAATGGAAGTTTGTTGTTAACAACTTTAGAATGCCATCACCAACAGGACTATCTCTGAGGAGGTGGTCTAATCCACTGTGCAATTATTTAGTTTCCACACTTGTCAAAGATTACAATATGATAATCAATATCTAGAAAGATAAATCAAGTTATTTAATATAGAACATTTCTAGAAAGCCAGGTCTAGTTGTCTTATGGCAGGATTACTGGAGATATCAAAAAGAGAATAGCATCAAAATATATTTGGAGAAATAGTTTTCCAAGGTATGAAACAAATTGGCAGAGTTTCCTTTTGTTTGTCCAATTTTCTTTTTTACAACTAGTTCACAGGAGAATGGACTGTTTACATGAAGGGGAATAGAAGACTGGAAAAGGGCAGGGTTTTTGGTGGACTAGGATCTGAATTAGATCAGATGATCTTAAAATTTGAGAGAGCAAGGTAAAAAAATGGAGATTCAGGAATAATATGTATATATTTGCCTATTCTGTTTGTTCTCTGATTAAACACAAGTTGGAGTTTTCAACAATGTTTTTCGTTATTTTTGTGGCAAAAAATTATTCAATTCAAATATATTTAACATCTTCAGGACAGAAGGTTTTCCAACATATTCCTGCATAATGGTAGCTTACATGATGTTAATTGTGAAGCACTGAAAGCTTAACGTATGTAGCCTTTGAATTCATACTTTCAGGAAAACATCCAAATCGATGTAAATTTGCCTTTGCTCTTTTCTTTGAACACTTGTTTGTTTTTATTAAATCACTGAAAACAGAACAAGAAATAACACATTAAAAAGCCAGGGAGGTAGAGGTTCTTACGAATTCCTGTTTGTGCATGTGTGAGTTAAGGTGGGGATATTTGGTAGATCTTGTTACATTTGCTGAGATTAAAAACGAACAAGGAAAAAAGCCCATCAAACAACATAGCACCATAGAAACTATTCATTTGCTATGAAACATGTTTTGAACAAGAGCAGTAGATTCCTATTATACTTTTTTCCGTTGTCTGAATGAAAACAATAATTCAGTGATGCTTTTAATTCTATTATACATTTTAGCAATGTATGTTATCTGTTTTAGCAATTCTACCTGGTTTAGGGGAATATACATTCATTCTCTGTGCTCTCACATAGTGCATTCATTCTCCATAATCATGCACCCTGGAAATAGAAATTAATCAAGATTGTTTTGAAAAATGCAGATTTGCTACTGAAGTGGACCAGTTATTGAATTGCACTTTAAGAGCAGCTTCCCATGTCAAAGCTGTGAGATGTATTTTCAGGTAACGAGTGATGATAGCTGAAACCTGTAAAACTCTTCAGATCCCAGGGAGAAGCTTGCTTATTCACAGAATCACTGACTGGTTGAGGCTGGAAGGAACCTCTGGAAGTCACCTGTTCCGTCCTCACTCCCTCACTCAAGCAAGGCCACCTAAGCTGCTTGCCGAGGCCCACGTCCAAATGGCTTTTGAGTATGTCTCAGAATGGAAACTTTAACCTCTCTGAGTGAGGTGTGCCAGTACTCAGTCACCCTCACAGTAAAAAAGTATTTCCTCATGTTCAGTTTGTTTCAGTTTGTACCCATTGCTCCTTGTCCTGTCACTGGGAATCACTGAACAAAACCTGGCTCTGTTTTCTTTGCACCCTCCCTTCAAATATCTTTGTACATCTGTGAGATCCTCCTGAGCCTTCTCTTCTCCAGGCTGAACAGTTCCAGCTCTCTCAGCCTTTCCTCATACATGAGGTGCTCCAGTCCCTTCATCATATTCATGGCCCTGCCTTGAACTCTCTCCAGGAGCTCTGTGTCTTATACAGGAGCGCAGCACTGGATGCGCTCTCTCAGTGTGGCCTCAGCAGTGCTGAGCAAACGAGAAGGATCACCTCCCGGGACCTGCTGACAGAGCTCTGCCTGATGCAGCCCAGGATACTGTTGGCCTTGTTTGCAGCAAGGGCACACTGCTGGCTCATGTTTGGCTTGGTATCTACCAGGATCCCTAGGTCTGTTTCTGCCAAGCTGCTTTCCAGCTGGGTGGCCCCTGGCAAATACTGGTGCCTGGAGCTGCTCCTCTCTCCAGGGGGAAGGCTGCATTTCCCCTTGCTGAACTTCCTGAGGTTCCTGTCAGCCCATTTCTCTAGCCTGTCCAAGTCCTTCTGGATGGCAGTGTGACTCTCTGGTGTTATAGAATCGTAGAACAGTTAGGGTTGGAAAGGATCTTAAGATCATCTGGTTCTAACTCCTCTGCCACGCGCAGGGACACCTCACACTAAACCATGCCACCCAAGGCTCTGTCAGCCTGGCCTTGAACACCACCAGGAATGGAGCATTCACAGCTTCCTTGAGCAACCCATTCCAGTGCCTCACCACCTTTACAGTAAAGAATTTCTTCCTTATACCCAAACTTCCCCTGTTTAAATTTTAACCCGTTACCGCTTGTCCTATCACTGCAGTCCCTAATGAAGAGTCCCCTCCCAGCACCCTTACAGGCCCCCTTCAGATACTGGAAGGCTGCTATGAGGTCTCCCTGCAGCCTTCTCTTCTTCAGGCTGAACAGGCCTAATTTTCTCCACCTATCTTCATACAGGAGGTGCTCCAGTCCCCTTATCATCCTCGTGGCCCTCCTCTGGACTTACTCCAACAGTTCCATGGCCTTTTTATGTTAAGGACACCACAACTGCACACAGTACTCCAGGTGGGGTCTCACGAGAGCAGAGCAGAGGGGCAGGATCACCTACTTCAACCTGCTGGTCACACTCCTTTTGATGCAGCCCAGGATACAATTAGCTTTCTGGGCTGCGAGCGCACACTACCGGCTCATGTTAAGTTTCTTATCGACCAACACCCCCAAGTCCTTCTCTGCAGGGCAGCACATCATCCCACATTATCAGCCGCATCTCCCAGTTTTGTGCCATCTGCAAAGTTGCTGAGGGTATGCTCTTCCCACATCATCTAGATTGGTAATGGAGATGCTGAAGAGTATTAGAACTGGTATTGAGACCTTGGATGCACTTGCCTTGGTGCCACTGATTCTCTTCAGTTCTTCAGTCAGTATTCAGATCGCCTTGCTGTCTCTACCAGGCTTTTAAAATTACTATGGTATACTTATGTTAAACCACTACAGCTTCAATGTTTTCTTAAAAAATATAATAATAATAAAAAATAAAAATCAGTGCTTGAGTAATCCATGTGCAACTTTGTTCAGCAGAGTCTTGATTTGATCAACTGTTTCTACATTCTACCAGAAAAATAAAAGCAAATATTTTGCTCAGCTTTGGAATTTTTTCAGACATAAAGCATGTGGTGAGCCCTGTGTGGTGGCTGAAGTATTGTCAGTTCATAGAGAAAGCTTGCACTGATTTGGTATGTTTACTACATGTTCCTCACTTTTTTTACTAGAGGTGATGGAGAGGAGAAAGTGAATAAAACCCCCCACCTCTAGGAACTCAAAGCACATCTATATATTTTTCACTTCTTGTGTTTACTTCATCCTCAGACATGACAATAGAAAAATAAGCCGCGTGATATCCGGAGAAATATGTTGTACAGAGTGATTTCCTTTCTGGAGAACAATTGGATGTGCTGGTGGGAACTAACGGAGAGAATCAAGTCTGATATGATAGTACTTTGCCATCCATCATCTGAGCATGTAAGGCCTGGATAACAACGCTGTAGGACATGATGCTTTCTGTGTTTTACTTCAGGATTCATGTGCTACTTGTTGTTCATAGTGAACCATTGCTGACTTGACAGAAGTTAATGCTATCTGTTCAGTTACATGTGGATTTCTACCGGTTGCACAGATGTCATTCGCTCAGACAGTAGCCTAATTTGCATTCTCAGAGCACAGTCCAAGGACTAAATGAATGTGTGAGACAGAAATCCTCCATTTCTGCTAGAAATCGTTACTTCAAGCCAAGTTTAGACTTACAGCCAGGACACAAAATATAGATCTCTCTGGCATTGAGAAGATATCTAATTTTTAGGGCTGCTGGTGTAGATCATGTACTCATCCTCAAATTAATTCAAATCAAGTGTATTTCTTTGGTGCAGATAATTATCAGAAATTCCCTCTGCATTACCTTATGCTTCACTTTTTGTGGTAAGTCACAGAAAGAAGTTGGCAGCCAAGATTCAGTGGAAACCCTCACAGTCTGCCAAAATATGGGTTTGGTGATGTTAATGTGTAGAATTTTTTGGCACAAAAAATGAAGTGTAAATTTATTGTGGTGAGCAATGATCTCATTACCTCACAAATGGTGATTGTATCTGTTTGTCATCACAATATGTTGGGAATGAATCATATAAATCTCTGTCCACTGACCTGAGAACATGTGAGTGTTGATTGAACCTCAGGAGGATTTGCCAAAACCTCAGCTGGTTTACGTTGATACTGTTCCTTTTGAGCCAGCGCAGTTGCATTTCTTTACATCAGTCAACCATCTGGGCTTGTGTTTTAGGAACTGAATTTGGTTTTCAAGGATCTGGAATTCAGTCACTCTCTGTATTACTTTTAATTTTATACTGAAGGAATTAAAATAGTTGTTTTTTCTCCCTTCATGGTCCCCTCTTAATTTTCTCACTCATGTCCTTCTTTCCTTTCTTATTCCAATGCCTACTTTATTGGTAGGTAATGTTGTTTTCTTCTCCCTCTGGTTCTGATAGAAGACTGGCAGTTACGGGTGCTCCACACAAATTTATTGTGCAAATAGGCACATAGCATACAGAACCCCATTAGACATGATGGAGGATCATCCTCCAGGGATTCAGTCAGCATTACACCATCTCACTATCCTGTTTCTGATGCCTGGCTTGCTTAGAAGTTGGTGAATATTATTGAATGTAGTCTGTTTCTGGTGTAGTTGCTGTTGTTTGTGAGAGAATAAGTGTTCCTCTTGCACTGGATTACCTAAAGCTACATGTGGACATGCAAAGTGCATCCTGGCTCACTCTAAAAAAGGAAAAACAACCACCAAAGAATGGGAAACAGTGATTTGTTTTGCTCAGTTAAAGGTTTATGGAACTGGCAACTGCTTCCAACCTAATGAAATTTACTGATTTATTTATGTGTGTATCTATGTAATTATTTCTTTATTTTGCAAAGGTAGAAAATTTCATGATTCTAGATCTTGCTTAGTATGGAAGTATCCCAGAATTCACTGGAAGCTTGATGAATTGAGCAGCAGAGAAAAGTTACAGAAATTACATTCTTAAAAATGTGAGCAAGAAGCTTTTATGTAATTCTATAAAAAATAGTGATGATTTATTTTTATTTTTTTTTTCCTTTTCCACTGACATGAAATTAGGACCTTTGAAAATTTCTCAAAGTAAAACTTGAGAAAAAGCTCCAAGGCACTAAAGAATACAATCTTACTAAAGATATGAGATTTAGGAAAGCTGGGTTCATTTCCTTTCTTTTCTTTGTTCATTTATGTAAGCTGTCTCCCACATCACCGGTGATGTCACCACATCACCCACTACCCACCTGAGATATCATTCTCCTATCACTTGCCCAGAAATTCCACCCTAAACCCAAGAAGTCAACTTGACAGTCTTTGGAGTGGAAAAATTACTGATCAATTCTCGTTACTACTGATGAACCTTAAGTAGGAGGCCTTTGATTTCCAGATCAACTTGGTTGCCTTTGAGTTTTGCATGAATAGACAATTCATATTCTCCTAAAAACTTTGAAGAATTGTCCCTCTTTCTACAGTAAATCTTCAGTTGCTGGAACCAAAAAATGTCCAGAGGAATGGAAATACTAACAGAACTTTCCCAAGTTGTGAAAATGTTTAATTTGTTTAATTTAAAATCTGAGTTAGAGTTTATCCAAATGCACATGCTTAACCTAATTATACATTAAATGGTCTTCAAAGACTGCTTTCCTTGTTCCTTCTGATTCTGAATGGTGTCTTTAAGTGCTCAAACCCTTATTATGTGCCATTAATTTCAAATCGTTCTGCTTACTGCTAGATCTTCTGGTTTTAACACCTCTTTCACCTGCTTTTCGTGACTAAGTGATCTCAGATTACCTATTTTCTTTCTTCACCTACTTGATGATATTTAGAGGTGCAATAGTTGGTTGCTTGTTGCTACTTTCATTTTGAATCCAAATTCTGATTGAAAATTATTTTATTTATAATACTGCAGTGGGGACACCTGCTCTTGACATCTGAGAATATTCTGGTGACATAACCAGATACCAATAATAGAAACAGCATTCTGAGCCTTCATTTTAAGCCATGTGATGCTTCCACTGCACTGCCAAGTCAAACATCATAATTTCACCCACTGAGAAATAACTATTTCCCAAAAAGGGGAGCAAGTGAGAGGGGGAGAAAGATTCACATTGGTTTTGAGTACTGAATGACTTCTGGATACCCTTATGTAATACACTTGGCTTTGATATCAGGTGTTTCTTCTGTATTGATGTTCAGATCCAAGACTAATAGGAATAATTTTTAGTCTGTTCTTCCTTGCTTAAAACAGTGATTTATATTTTGAAAGTCTTAGAGTTCTAAAAATTAAGGGAATTACAGTGGAACTAGTTTCAGCCTGTTAGTTATTGAAAATCTTTGGGCATTACTTTATTTACCATTTAAACCCTGTAGCGGTGACATTGTTGACTTATACAGAAACCATCACTGCAATTAATATCCCTGTAAAGCCTTCTGTACCAAACTGGCCCTTGCAGGGCCTGCAGTCATTTCACAGTCTGCACTGTCAGATATCAGGTGTGCAGAGTGTTACATTTCTAACAGAAACAATGCTTTACTGTCCTGAAATCTGTACTAAGACACCCTAATGTACTGGTTTGTTATCTCTTGCTAACCTGATGCCATCAGGGTCTGTGTCACCTCTGTACATCTGTACCCTGCTGGAAAATAGTCCATGATAAAGCTATGAAGCAGATCTTTGATTTTCTTTTTTTTCCTTTTTTGCTTTGGAGTTATTTTTATATCCATTAAGACCAGTCTGTTTTCTGAAAGTCTTCATTAAGATGAAGATGAAACATCTAGTTTCTCTCCTTGAATAGCAGCAGTGAATCTTCTTCTAAGCTGCCATCACGGCTTGTCGCAAATTGGTTGTCTGAGTTGTATTTGGGTTACAAGATGCATAAATCACAATAGAATTTGCCCTGCTATGGTCTAGCATGTCAGCTCTCAGGCAGATCTGTTTTCTTCATAAAAACGTTAGAGTTACTATGTTTCTTTCTGCAGGACTGATTTTCTCACCTAGATGTTACAGTTTCACAACTAACTGCATTTCCAGTTTTTTGGAAAGTATACAGCATCCTGAACACTCTTGATTTACGTACCAGGTGGCAGATACGGAAGGTTCCCGTACTACACAGCAGGGGAGAGTGAGAGAAAGGGGTTTACAAACGTGTAAAGATGGAAAGAGATTGCGGATTCTTTGAAAAGATTCCTGCATTCTTTTTCTCTCTCCCACTATTTGCAAATTTGTTAATTTTTAATTATTTGTTTTTCAGAATCACTCAGCAATATTCCAAGCTAGTAGAAGCCTCTGGGCCGTACATAGATGCTGTTCTCCCTGTGTCTTTGGGATTTGTTGTTGCTATCGCTATATGTTACCATGGCAATATTTTTGTGTGATGACTGGTTAAATACGGCTAACAAAGAGGTGGGAGAATATCATCAATTTACTATGCTTTTGAAACAGTGTGGTGAACTTAGGCATATGGCAGAAATGTGACAGATTTATGTAAGTTTTAGTTTTGTGAAATAGTCATCTACTGGCACCAAAACCAAGTTTACTTTCTTCAAGGAATGAATACTGGCATGAACCTCAAATGCAATCCCTTTGCCATTATTCAAATCAAATAAAGTTCAGACAGTGATAAATATATGCAGGGCAAGTAAGCAGTGAATCCAGAATAATTTTCTGACTCACATGATTGTTCTTGTATGGTCTTACCACCTTTTACCTAGCTGTAAACATTGTCATTTTCTAAAGTATACCTTTACTGAGACAAATCACGTAACTCTGAGAAACATGGGAAAGCAGTGAAAAAGAGTTTAAGGGTTGTCGCACAGTTTTTTTGTCAGCAAAGAAACCTGCTGATCAAAAGGTATAATGTTTCTGGTCTCTATCTGCCAGCGGATTTCAGCCTGTTATCTTTTCCATTTCCTTTCCATCATCTCCTGCTGTATGCAAAGGTTTATTCTGTGTGTAGTAATTCATTTTTTTCCCCTTTTTCAAGCTGGCATCTTTCTAAACCCAGTACCAGTAGAGAGCAAAGCTAACTTGCTTTCAAAAGATAATAGTTCTATTCCACCTGTCATTGCTGCACACATTCACAGAGATACCTGTCATGGATCCCCACTCTGCCAAGCTGCCACAGGAGCCTGTAAGAAATCCAAGCAAAATGTAACAATAATGTCCCCTAGAGAGAGCATGCTTGTGCTGTGCATTGGTCCTGTAGAGGAGTCATATGGAATTTAAACGATCAGTGCAATTTAATCCTTCACTTAAATGACTTCTGAGAATGTTACTTAGCAAAAGACTTTCAGAAACTGAAAGATTTGAGGGCATTTATTAATCCTCCTTTTCTTAATGATGGCCTGTTCTTCGGGGGAAAACAAAAAGAGATTTTCCACTTGGTTTCAGATGCTTTCAATGTCAAATAGTGCTGATTCTGAAAACAGTAGTTTTAAGCATATTTCATCTGATTTTAACAGCAGTAGAACACACATGCTTCTGGTGAAAATTAATGGTAACTGTGAATGCTCAGACCCATCCATGTTAGGAAATAACAAGATTTGTTGGCATCTAAATGCTACATATGGCATTCTGTCAGCCTTGGTATCAATGGAATTCTTGCTTTTGAGTGAAATGGGATCGGTACCCTCTTGCCAATGCTAGTAAATACAACTTTATCAACATACATATACCATGTCTGAATTTGATCTAAAAGGGAAATGATGGATGATTAATTTGCTGGTTTTGTTAGCAAATTAAAAAAAAAAAAAAAAGTAAAATGCAGTGCTACACACTGTAGTCTAATGACACTAAGATTCACCTTTTCAGTGCTGTAGCTGCAGTAGCAAGTAAAATTTTAGAGAAAATCCCTTGAACCATGGCAATGAAATTACCATAGCAGATTTCTGTTGGAAAGCGTTTAGCACCTGCAGTACAGTGTTCTTTTTGTACTCTAATATAGGCTTCTTCCTCATTCCTACATCAAAAGAAGTATGACCAGCAGGTCGAAGGAGGTGATCCTGCCCCTCTACTCTGCTCTTGTGAGACCTCACTTGGAGTATTGTGTGCA
>JANHGB010020849.1:0-12202 GCA_026283785.1 Coracopsis vasa
AGTTTAGATTGGATATAAGGAAGAAGTTCTTTATTGTAAGGGTGGTGAGGCACTGGAATTGGTTGCTCAAGTAAGTTTGAATGCTTCATCCCTGGTGGTGTTCAAGGCCAGGTTGGACAGAGCCTTGGGTGACATGGTTTAGTGTGAGGTGTCTCTGGCCATGGCAGGGGGATTGGAACTTGATGATCTTAAGGTCCTTTCCAACCCTAACTATTCTATGATTCTATGAAATAAATGAAATATTTCTTACTTCATGAACTTCAGGATCAGCTTTTCTTTTTTCTTTAAGACTTTTCCTGAAGACTGATATATGTGTTTTTATCCAAAGGTGAAATATTTTAAGTTATACACATAGTCTTTTATTTTTGCTAATACAGTTTCCGTTGCCTGTAAAATGCTTTCTATTCAGATGCCTTTGGGGTGATCAACTTTGGCCCTGAATCTGAAAAGGCTTCTTCTTATGGGTAACCACTAAATTTAAGAAAATCACCTTCATGGTACATCATTAGATAATATTAATTTTACTCAAATTTTTAGTAAGATTGATCTGTCTCTTCTGATGCTCTAGAGGATTTCTGGATATATTTTTTGATAACACAAAATTATCCTGGCCAGCCAGTGGTCCTCTGCCCATGAAGATCATGCTTCAGGAATTATGCATAGATAAGGCAGTAATTTTTATCCTACAAGGAAAAATCAAACAGTATACAAAATGCAGCTCAGAAATTATAGAGAAATAGAAACCTAAGTCAAAGGCTCTGTCTGTATTTGCTAATAGGTATGCTCCACGTGTCAGCAGAAACTGAGAGGAATTTCTTGTGCATTTCACAGAAGGAATTATGGATCTAATTCTAATACTATGAAAATATTTTTTCCTACATAACAGTCCTACTGCAATACTTGCCTAAGTCAACCATTAAAATCAGTGCTTATTTCCGTGTGGTGGCCTATTGTATTTTTAATTGAATCCAGATTTAAAATAAATAACAAACATTGTCTTTATCATGCTCATAAAATAAATAAGCGCAATATATCATTCTTACCAGAACACTAATATTACATTTGGAATATGAGGACCTTCATTGTTGGTTCTCTGCCTAAAACATTGAGAAAATAAATATGGTTCATTACACATTAATTTGTGTAAGTTTTGTCTCTACTTTAAGATTGTGTAACTGTCTGGAAGTTAGCAATGGGTAACTTCAATATAGTAAATAGAATTTGTATCATCCAAACCTTTTTTTTGTTTCTGGAAAAACTTTCTTACCTACCTCTCAGATGTTCTAAACTGCATGTGTTTTTGTAGTGTCTCATAATAGCTCTCCTGAGTTTTCTTTTGCAATGAAAATGCTTTATGTTCCCTTAGGACTGACAATGGTAGACAACTCATCAAAAATGAAATTGTCATAAAACTTCTAGCCCACTTTCCTACATCTATGAGTGCATTGTTTGCTTCCTTATTCTAAAGACAGAAAAAATTTTTAGATCAAGACACAAACTTTATCAGTTTTTATGTAGTTGCTTGTTAGTAGAAATGGCATAATATTAACAGTAAACATTTATCAAGAAAAATAATATTAAAAATTCCAGCAACGTTACTGCTTCAGGTTTTTTTCTGAAATCAAACATCCATAGAACTTCAGTTGCTAAGCAGAATTTTATTTTTAAAATTTTTTTTAAACCTAAAACCACAAAGCAATGCTTTCAGTAAAAATTACTTTACAACTAGACCAACAATTAAGTCTTCAAAATGTGAAGTGTGTTGCTTTCTTAGGGTTTTTACTGATAAGGCTTTCATCAGACCACTTTGTAAACATCAAAATTGAACTAGAGCTCTGTGAGCAGTTTAAAGGAAAAAAAAAAGAAAAAAAGAAATAGGAGAAAGTTTTGTGGTGTTCACTCTATGAGAACTGAGACTTTAATAGTAAGCTAATTCCAATAGATAGCAAATGCAGTGTGCAGAGAAGCTAGCCATAGGGATTGTCTTTATTGTGCTTTTGGCATTCAAAGTCATGTAAACAATTACCTTTTGCAGCTGAATGTTATCTAACATATGGATCTAATAGCTTTATGCCCATTTTAAATCTAATCAGTCTTCAACTTGGCTGTCATTAGGTGTGAAAAAGGCAGGTTTAAAGTAAAATAAAATAATTCAGGCCTGAAAGGACATTCAAGGAAACTTAAGCACTAAAGTGTGATATTCACTAGTGAAAGACAAGTTTTCCTGGTTCCATTAACAGTGCTTCTTAAGGGCCATCAATATATACCTCTAAAGAGAGAGTTCGATTGATAAAAATAGCAGGTTTACAAAGGTACTGTTACAGCTAGAGGTTTCCACTTCAATGGAAACATACCCTGTTTCTCCTTCCCCAGCCATGCTGAGTTAGTATTCTGGTGCAAAGCTGACAGATGGATAGAAGCAAAGGGATCTGAGAAACAGTGCCCAAGATAAAATGCACAGGGTTTACCAGCATACTGAAGACTTCCAGACTAATAAAAACATGGCCATTCAATAAATGAAGGCACTGCTGTTCTGTCTGAAAGATAGAAATATGATCTGCAAATCTGTGTTAAACCATTCTTTTTTCCATCAAAACCAAATAACTTTCATTATGTGACCTTTTTTCTTTTTTTTTAGCAGTATGAATTTTAAATTTTATTCACTTTTCTGATCATGATCACAGAGGGCTCTGTAACATAGCATATGGAATTCTAACTAGTAGTTCCTAAACCTGATGAATACTAACAACCAAGTGTTGCCTGGGAGAAGCATGGAAGGTGTATTGGCTTCAGAAAATAATAGGCTATATTTTTCCAAGTAACTATTAACTTTCCCAGCAATAATCAGTGAGTAGTCTCAAGGAAGCTGATTAATTTTAAAGGAAATTCTATTTGTAAAGCTGAACTGCCAAGCAGAGTTGCGGAGGGACTGAAAAGATCCCAAATTTATGTTGCAGAAAATAAGTAGAAGTATATTCAGTTATGTTTGTGATATTGAAACTTTGTCTTCATCCTGAGTTTTTCATAATAGCTGTCTGAAATATTGCTTTTTTACCCAGAAGTGTTCAGTGAGTGTAATTCCAGTCCATCAGGATTATGGTAGGACCCTTGCTGATTTTATGGATGCCAGAATCTGTTCTGAAAACTAAAGACAGGGGTCACTGGAAGAAAATATAGTAATGACGTTCTTTTGGCCATTCACCTTATAGCTGGAGAACTCTTCCAGGATGAAACTTGATTCAGTTATCTCCTGTGTCATACAATATTTTGGTCGTTTTTTCTCACCATTCTGAAGAATATCCCCACCCTTTCTTTCATTTCTGAAGGTAATTCAGTTCAACAAACACAGGTGCTAATGTGTAGAGGCAGAGCGACAGTAAAAGTGAAGGAGATTTACTTCTGTGAGCTGGTTCCAGACATATGGAATTTGTCTTTCTGAAGCTTTATCTTTACAGCCTATAATCTTTATACATGCTACGCCACCAGTAATCATGGACACTCAGGCTAGCAAGACCTTTGCTGATCCATTTTTCTGCATGTAAACCTTTATTGACACTTTCAAAAATAACTCCAAGTTATTCTCCTGGAGCTTCCATAGTGCAAGATACTTCTGCTATCAGAAGAATGAATGTAAGGAACACATAGCAGCATCAGGATAAGAACCTATCTGATAAAAAAATGTTACAAGGTTACTACATAAAACTGTCAATGTTGCACATACCATTTTGAAAACTCTTTAGAGCACCATTTGCAATTTAAAAAAAAACCCAAAATTTACAATTTAAAATAACAATTTACACGATTTACAATTTAAATTAGAAACAATTTACAACAAAACAAAACAATTTTTTGCTTAAAGTAGAGAAGAGGGGGGAAAAAAGATAAATTGTAATATAATGGTTTGTACAGCCTAAATATAGTGTATGTTTCCATTCTGCATTGGTTGGAAACAAAAAGCGGATTTTTTTTTTATTGGACATACCAAACTGCCTGTTGCCCTGTGCAGAAACAGATGCAACTTAGGTTTAATAAATGTATTTAAAGATACATTTCCAATTGGATGGGGGATTCATCAGCTCTTCCAGATATCTTGGATCTTTTCAGTGGCTAGAGCATCTTTCAAGGTTATGTTTTATCTTGATTTCTGAGTTAATTTACATACTGCTTTCACTCTGAAAGCAAATCAATGGTACCTATCTCAATCCATCCTTCTATCAACTGAAAAATAGCATAGTGGAAGAAGCATGCAAAAACAAATGTTACCAAACAAGCTTACAAGAAGAACAGAAGAAATTTTCTCAGGGTAAGCTCTGGCAAAAATAAATGGCTCAGAAATATCTTCATTTTGCAACTAAAGCAAATAGAATAACAATTCTTAGTAATGATGCAGCAACAAAAGTGCACAAATGTATCTGTTGTTTTTAATTCAATTTTTCTAGTCAGCTAAGCATGTACTCAGGGTGCCACAAGGTCCAACTGCTCCCCATGAGCTGGGGGCCAGGAGCATCGGAGGCTCCCTGGGGTCATCCAGGGCCCATCGCACCACCCCAGTCAGGTGTCGGGCAACCAGGGGACACTAGGGCAGCCCCAGACTCAGGCATGGGCACCTCCTGGGAATGGACCAAGAATGGGCCAGCATGTGGGGAACTGGAGACCAGACCTGCTACAGCACTGCTGGGGCAGGGGCTGATGGCCCTGGGGCTGAAATGGGGTCCTGGGCCACAGGCAGTGGGGGGACATTGGACAGTAGGTTCTGCAGTGCCCTCAGGACCCAGACAGAAGAGCAGTCCTGGTCGCAGCCACAGAGCTTCTTCAGAGGAAAGACAGCATTTAAGAGAACACAATGCTTGTATGAAATTGAGAGCAACTTTATTTTCAAAACATTAGAAAACTTGTTTATTTTTCCTGTAAGGCTTCTTTTACTGTTTCCTTCCTCCCAAAGCGCTTTGCTCTTCAAGCCATTACTTTTTTTTTCCCTTAAAAAGCTTAATTTAAAATATGTACACTAATAATAACGCTGTTGTACCATGCTGCTTAAATTATTTACTATCACTGTACTTTATTGAAATGCAAGAAAAAGTTTATTCTCAGAGAAATGAAACAACTATTAACAGTAAATTGGACTCCATTACATTTTCATAAGTTTTGATTTAAGATGATTATAAAATTAGAACTTCAGTGCTATAAATGCAAATATCTCCTTTCTAGCTTATTTTATTATTAGTTTACTTTTACAGCCCCCAGTCTTGTCAGAAAATTGTGTGGTTAGTAAATTATTTTATATACAGAGTCAGTAAGAATATAGAATACCTGCTGGTTCAATTATTTTATATAATTATGTTTTTGACAAAATTTCTTTTGGATAGATTCAGTTTTTATGTAACTTAATGTCAAAAACAGTAATGAATGCACTGTTTGCATGTAACAAATGCACTAAGAAGCCAAATGCCTGAGACTTTCAAGAACTCCATTTAGCTGCTGTTGGTGAGGCATTTAAAAAGTAGTAAATCCCCCATTATTTTTTAATTTTCCACACACCTTCAAGGGTCTGACTAATAAATTCATAACTACCAAATGAAGTAGTGTCACGCTAGTGTCTTTCCCTTGCGTTTCTCACAGGCATTAAGTAAAACCAAGTTGTTCATTCACTGGATTTCCGTTCTACTTTCAGGAATCACCAGCCCTGGCAACATATCAGTCCCATGTACTTTCTGTCACGTCCCTTTGTCATGTTTGCTAGGAAAAGACAGCAGACGCTGAATCTTTTCTAGAACTTTATGCCTACAGTTTGGATAAACCCCAGCAGTATCTAATTAAATACAGTATAAATACATCCCAGACATACCTCAGTAGTCTCATCTTTACCCACTATCAGCTCTCAACAAACACATATTTTTTTCCTTTTCATTCCCATACTTGCACATTTCTTCATCTATGACTACCTAGCAAGTAAAGATCTATCTGAACAAATGGCATTTTGGTTTTATAGGTATATGTATGTGTATATACATACATACACACATTATTAATTTTAAATTCAGAGTCACACATGCTTAAATTACTGGATATGAGTGTCTTAGTGAAAGTAGCTATTCCTATCAGAAAATTGCAACAACTGTTGCAGAGTCTCATTTAATCTCAGCATATGCAGAATTGGGATAAAGTTGTTGCAATGAGCATCAGCCAAATCCTCTAGTATGTAGAAACATTCATTTTATTCCTCTTGGCTTTAAGACATTCAATCTTCCATACATTCACATTGTCCAAACAATTGACTTTGCACTTAATTCTACCTATCTTATTTGAATACCATATTCTGCATTTATCACAGACAAGCCTAGCTCTTAACACTTTATTGTGTAAACCTATAAATTTCAATGCAGGGGACGTGTAAAAGTTTTTGTTATTTATTTATCTATTTTGTCATTTCATTACCTTACATTCTTACATAAAGGTTACATGGGAATAAAACTGTGTTATACTTAGCTATAATTTTTGTTTCTAAAGCTGAGATGTTACACGGTTACAACTGTATTCACAGTTGTTTTTTGGTTTTTTGTTTGTAACTTAAGCTGTTACACTTGAGTTAGCAAAATGCTCACATATGGAGAAGCCTTTAGGCACCTACATGGCCAAACTCTGTCTCTGTTACTGGCTATGGTCTCTTAATGATTCAGAAGACATTGTCTTATGTCTGTGTTTTGGTCTTATGCCTACATTTTGGTCTCATGCTTGCCTTCTCTGACACAAGTTCCATCAGCAGCTTATAATAGGTAATGTCTGGAGCTGCAATAAATTGCCATAGAGTCTTTAGCTATTATATATCTGTATAGATTTACCCATTAGAGATGTAGGCTCTTTTTTCTTTCTTCTTTTCCTGCAATTCTTCTACACAAACATACTTCTTTTCCTAGATCCAATCTTCTGAGATAGAATTCCTTGCCCTGAAGAGCAATTTCTACTGAACAGTATTTTTCTCCTTTTTGTTTTCTTCAGTCCTCCCTGGCTTGTTAGCATTTTGCTATAAATTTTAAAGGGAGTAGAACTTCTCCCTGCAAAACTGCTTTACTTGTTCCAGGTCCCATTTACTGGAGAATTATCTGCTTCGCAAATCGGCCAGTGAACAACAATTGAAAGGGCACAATTTAGGGAGCCCTTTTACTTCACTACTACCTATTTGCTGGTATGTAATGCCATCAAGAACTTCCATAAGTTACTGAAATTGTGGCATTAACTTAAATATGTGTATGTACACACACGTGTATATATGTAGACATACCCTTCAATTTATATATATACGATTTTCTTCTTTCTTTTTATACATACATGTGTATACCATAAAATCACAGAATCACAAAATTATTTGGGTTGGAAGGGACCTTAAAGATCATCTAGATCCAACTCCCTGACACAGGGACACCTCCCACTAGACCAGGTTGCTCAAAGCATCATTCAACCTGGCCTTAAACACTTCTAGGAATGGAGCAGCCATAACTTCTTTGGGCAAGCTGCTCCAGTGTCTCACCACCCTCACAATAAGAATTTCTACCTAATATCTAATATAAATCTACTGTCCTTAATTTTAAAGCCCTTACCCCCTATCCTATCGCTACACTCATTGATAAAGTGTCCGTTCCCATTTTTCCTGTAGGCCCCCTTTAGGTACTGGAAGGCCTAAAGGTACTGTTATAAGGTCTTCCCAAAACCTTATTTTCTCTAGGCTTACAAACCCCAACTCTCTTAGTTTGTCTTCAAAGAACAGGTGCTCCAGCCCTCTGATCATTTTCATGGCCCTCCTCTGAACTTGCTCCAACAGCTCTGCATCCTTCCTATATTGGGATCCCCACAGGTTGAGCAAAGTACTCCAGGTGGGGTCTCATGAGAGCGGAGTAGAGGGGCAGGATCACCTCCTTCAACCTACTGGGCACACTTGTTTTGATGCAGTCCGTCATATGGCTGGCTTTCTGGGCTGTGAGAGCACACTGCCAGCTCATGTTCAATTTTTCATCCAATATCCCCAAGTCCTTCTCCTAATGGCTGCTCTCGATCAACTTATTGCCCAATCTGTATCCATGTTTGTGCCCCATCCCAGGTGCAGCACCTTGTACTTGGCCTTCTCGAACTCCACGAGGTTCACAAGGGCTCACCTGTCAACCCTGTCAAGGTCCTTCTGGATGGCATTCCTTGCATCTAGAGTACCTACCACACCACACATCTTGGTGTCGTAAGCAGATTTGCTGAGGGTGTACTGAATCCCATTGTCCATGTCACTGACAAGGATGTTGAACAGTGCTGGTCCCAATACTAAACCCTGAGGAACACCAGTCATCACTGGTCTCCACTGGGACATCAAGCTGTTGACCACAGCTCTTTGAGTGTGATTATCCAGCAAGTTCCTTATCCACTGAATGGTCCATCCATCAAATCCCTGTTGCTTCAATTTAAACACAAGGATGTCGTGCGGGACAGTGTCAAATGCTCGGCATAAGTCCAGGCAGATGACGCCAGTCACTCTTCCTTTATCCACCAATGATGCAACTTTGTTGTAGAAGGCCAACAAATATGTCAAGCACTATCTGCCCTTATCAAAGCCATGTTGGCTATCACCAATCACCTCCTTATTGTCCATGTTCCTTAGCACAGGAGGATATGCACCGTCATCTTGCCTGGCACACAGGTGAGACTGACTGCCTGTAGTTCCCTAGGTCTTCCTTTTTCCCCTTTTTAAAAATGGGGGTTATGTTTCTACTTTTCCAGTCAAGATTTATACTAATTCAAATATTGTCTAATTATCTTTGTTATAAAAACATTTGCCTGACTTTATAGTTGTCCCTACTCCGAAGTTCTGCAGTATACTAAGAAGAAAATCCTTCTGTTATACACAAAATGGTTATTTGTAACAATGCGTAGAAAATTTCAAAGTAGTCAGGTGTGTCAGACTATGATTTTGTTGATGTGTTTTGGGTGGGAGGTGTTGGTTTTTTCTTGTACTTATGAAAAAACAATTCACATATTCAGAATCCCTTTTTTATTTTTATTTTTATTTTTTTTTTAGGAAAAAGAAGAAAACAACCAACCAAATGAACAGCAATAACCAAACAAACCCCCACCAAAAAAAACCTCACAAAATAAAAATTAAACAGAAAAGAGAAACCAATAAGAAAAGTGATAGTCTCAGTTGCTCCATGTAAGATTATCTAAGCATCCACATTTTTGGCACAGACAGGTATTTACCAAATAGAAACTGCACTGCACATGCATTAGTTATGCAAGTTTTCTAATTATGATAAAGTTAGTTAAATGTCACACAACCTTTAACGACAGTTTATCCATTCTTTGTGGTATTCTTTATTGTCAGTACAAAGACAGTTAAATTGAACTTATAAAATACAGTGGAGTTCCCAAATCTGACACTTTTAGATTTGGTTTGGGCTGAAAATACAATGAAATGACTCCCTAAGGCATATCAATAACAACTTTTCAACAAAAAGAAAAATTACATTTTACACTGTTGCAAGGGTGGATGAAGAAAGCAGAATTTGTATGGTAAAATTATCCTTGTTTTTCCAAATTAGGTTCATCCAGTTCAAGAAATGCATCTTAGGAAGTGTTTTTAAGGTTTCCAATGAAGGTCATGTAGTCTAACCAGGCTTATTCATTCTGTAAATGGAATATTTACCTACCTAATACAATCTAACTGTTCCTTAATAATGCATTGTGTTTGCTTCATTAAGCCTGCTTGCTGAACCATTACGCAGTCAAAATTATTCTCTGCAGGGAAAATTTATCTTCTAATGTGTTATGCTGTTCTCCCCAACTTTGATGCCTATTGTAACATGTCCTCATCGATCAATTTAACCTCTATAAAACTTCTGTTTGTATATTTGCATTTTGGGGGCTTATTTTAGATTTGCCATGCATGATTACTAATTTTATTTAGTCTGTCTCTAATGAGGATAGTACTAGGAAATTATCCACCTCTGCCAATAAATATGTATTAGTTATCTGCCTACAGCATTCATTGACTAAAGGGATGATTTGAAGTGTATGTATGTGAAAGGTATAATCATATATGAAAGTTCTGTACATTCATAGACATACTCTGATAATCTAAGCTTTGTCCCTCTGGTTACTGAAAATTAGAGACATGGAGCTAAATTTTCAGAATTGATTAGTATTATAATTGTACTTTTAAATTTTTTTTTTTTTTTTTAAACTACAAGATCAGCCTGATTTTCAAATTGTTTTAAAACTAATTAAGGAACTGATTCACCAGGTTTGGTAATAGAAAGAGGAATAAATACTGTGTAATATGTTAATTCTTTACATAAGGATGAGCACTAAAATTTAGGAAGCACATGTTGGGACTAGCTGTACCCAGCAACGGTCATAACATTGACCTAAACATCTTTCAGACATGCCTCTGAGAAGCTTTCCAGAAAGTTTTAGTTTAGGCCTGTTACCCATTATTCATTGCAGTGCAATCCCAGCTGGACACCTGGCATTAGTAACTTAATCTTATTGGAGAAAAGGATATTGAACAAGTTATTTACATTATTTTTAAATTTTCTCTGATTTTTTTTTGAGATTAACAGTTTCTGTGACAGTTCATACATCTTGAGAGACACAGAGTAAACCATAAGATAATTTCCTTATTCTTCTCAAACATCTATTCTGATTTTATATGTCAAGAGCACTGACAGTGCACGTACTTAAGAAAAAAATGTGGTTTACATTATGCAGCAGAAATAATATTGTATATACAATGATTTTCCCAGTTACCCATAATGATGATATGTCTTGACCACTGGCAATCATACTTATCCATTTTTTCTGGGCTTATATGTTCTGTCCTGAATTTCATATTTGGACTCAATGTATTCTTAGGTCGGGGACTGCACTACTTTTGCTTTTGCATGCAGAACTATTGGTCTCATACTGGAGCTCTTCTTTGTTGTGGCAGAACAAATGATTCAAATTAATTTCTCTCTGTTATTCCTCCTTTAGTCTTAATTTTATTTAAACAAGTTTTTGAAGTTGCTGCTGTACTAAGATTAGCATTGCAGGCTATGTGATAGTTATAACTAATCTAATTATTTGCACAATTCTACCTCTGTTGACAAGACATTACTTCTTAAGATCTAAAATTGAGAGAAAGCAGTGATAAAGAGTAGAAAATTATAGTAGAACATATGGAAATCATCACTACTCTAGAAGAAAAAATAAACACCCCACTTTGTTAAATTTAGGTATATATTTATATATTCATTGTTCTTAAAAATAGTAGTATTTCCTGCATCAAATCTACAAGTTACATGCATAGATTTCTCAGTCATATCTTCTGTTTCATGTATTTATCTAGTTGGCATTTTCTGTGAAAAAAGACAATCCTGTGAAACCACTGTATGCCTTACTTAGGTAAATATCATGCAGTTATTAAAGATTGGAACTGAAGTAATTACAGCCTGTCCAAACCCGATATTTTACATTTGTAATACATGACTTCTAATTAGAACCATTTTTACCCTGTAAGAAATCTCACCCACAGGACAATTTTGTGCTCATAAATGCTTTTAAACCACCACTGCTTGAAGCATTTTGGAAACAATACAATAATTTTGTCAAATATTTGCCCTGTTTCAATTTGGCAAAGCAAATTTTGTATGGATCTACGTAAGGATAGCTTGCAAGTGTGTGTTTCACCATGAGAGGAAGGAGAAGCGCAATGATCAAGAGTATCAGACTAAAGTTGGAAAGTGAGTTAAGAATCTGCAGCCCTGTGCTTTGGGAAAAAAACACTGAACCAATGGGGATGTTAGTCAAATAAGAATTGCGTGATTATTAGACTGTGTGATTAGATTATCCTTATTAGTTTGCCGATGACACCAAGCTGTGTGGTTCGGTTGATACGCTGGAGGAAAGGAATGCCATCCAGCAGGACCATGACACACTTGTGAGGTGGGCAGATGCAAAACTTATGAAGTTTAACGGTGCCAAGTACAAGGTCCTACACCTGGGTCTGGGCAATTCCAGGCACAGCTACAGGTTGGGCAGAGTAGAGATTCAGAGCAGCCCTGTGGAGAAGGACTTGGGGGTGTTAGTTGATGAGAAACTGAACATGAGCCGGCAGTGTGCGCTCGCAGCCCAGAAAGCCAACCGTATCCTGGGCTGCATCAAAAGGAGCGTGACCAGCAGGTCGAAG
>JANHGB010020851.1:0-26867 GCA_026283785.1 Coracopsis vasa
TAAACATTGCTAAGCCACAACTGGAAACATCGGTGTTATCAGTGCTGTTACCAGGCCGAAAGTCAAAAACACAGCACCACAGCAGCTACTAAGAAAGAGAAAAAATGACTGCTACTGCTGAAACCAGGACATTGGTTGGACATTGGTTAAACATTGTTTGAAAGGAAAATTGACTACTCCCTCCTTTAATTATTCCAGAATGTTTCACTCCAGCCATTGCCACATCTCACATAAA
This sequence comes from Coracopsis vasa, assembly GCA_026283785.1. Lineage (NCBI taxonomy): Eukaryota > Metazoa > Chordata > Aves > Psittaciformes > Psittacidae > Coracopsis > Coracopsis vasa. Next base: position 236 of record JANHGB010020851.1, read on the forward strand.
AGTTTCCAGAATATTTTCTACAACTTCTTAGATATGAAAATATTGTAAACTTTTCAAGTATATCGAAAATATACTCCATTAGTAGTATTTTAAAATATACACTGTTTTAACTGCAATGCAGTTTGCAAGTATTCTATAGACATTCTAATGACATTACACTGTATATAGTGCACCAAAATGTCAATCATATTGCAAATGAACACAATCCAAGCAAATTTTTTATACAGTTCCAAGTGAACAAATGAGATCATAATTTTGTGAAGCAATTCAGTAATTGATTTGTTTATTGCATGACTCATTGACCTTTTCCTTCTTGAGCTCCAATTTAAAATTTAACATAGTTCATCAGATTACTACTTTCTTAAAAGCTCCATAAAAGGTACCTTGTAAATGTAATTTTAAAGTCCACAAACTCTAGGAAAATGCAAATTTAGAAATTCTGAACAGACCTTGTACTTGGAGAGAAAAAAAAAACAAACCCCAAAACAATACAAAACAAAAAACCACCCCCCAAAAGAAAAAAGGTGTATTTGACATACAGATGAAGAATGAGAAATCATTTCCTGTTAAGACTGCTCTAACATACAGAGCAACTATGATATTCCTTGTGTCAAGCATATCTGTGCTTTGCAAAATCTACTAGAATTGTATGAGTAATGATTGATTTGATGTTATTTGAAAGTACAAATATTGCAGATGTGATAATTTCTAACTTCCTGATCAACTGATTCAAATGAGACATGTTATGTAACTCTGTGAGATTTGTTACTAGTTAAATTTCATTAATTGAATATGTTTGATGTAAGCCAAGCCTTGATTGAATCATTCTGTAAGAACAGAACAAGACTAGCATGGATTTTTATTTTTCATACTGTAGCTGTTATTTTGCCTATGTATTCTTTCAGGGTCTCCAGCTGTCAATATTGTTTGACCAAGTAGGCCAGTGATATTTTCCTTCTTGTTATGATTTAATTAACTCCATAGTAGAAATTCAGTAGCTGTTAACGAATGTTTTGTTAGAACTCTAATTTTCTGACAGCATTTTCTCTTTGTTTTTGTTTGTTTGTTCGGTGTGGGTTTGTTGTTTGGGTTTTTTTTGGAGATGGGAGAATTTTGTGGGATTTTTTAGGTGGAAGAGTATAAGGAAGACTGCTCAATAGCAGATGTCCTGGTTTCAGCTGGGATAGAGTTAACCGTCTTCCTAGTAGCTAGTGCAGGGCTGTGTTTTGGTTTTAGTCTGAGAACAATGCTGATAACACGCTGATATTTCAGTTGTTCCTCAGTAGCGCTTACCCTGGTGAAGGACTTTTCATTCTCATGCTCTGCCAGTGAGGAGGGGCACAAGAAGCCATGAGGGAGCAGAGACAGGACACCTGACCCAAACTAGCCAAAGGGATATTCCATGCCGCAGTGCGTCATACTAGGTATAGAAACTGGAGGGAGTTACCTGGAAGGGAGTGATCACTGCTTGGGTCAGACTTGGGTGTCAGTCAGCAGGTGGTGAGCAGTTGTATTGTGTATCACTGTTGTTTATTGTTTAAGAAGAAAGGGGTAAGTAAGCGGCTGCGTGGTGCTGAGTTACTAGCTGTGGTTAAATCATGACACACAAACAGATCAAGATGGGTAAGATATCTAACAACTGCCAAGAGTTGGAGCAAAGAATAAAACAACACATGAAAAGGACCAACAAAATGGAAGAAATACAATTGGAATAGAAGAGTAAAAGCTGAAGTTTGGAAAAAGGAAACTTTACAGAGGGAAACATCTCAAATAATTAAAAAAAATTAAATAAACATTTTAGTTAAAACCACATACACAAAATCAACTTGCCTAACTGCTCCAAGTACTAAATGCTAAATGAAGGAATATCAAGTGGTTAAGGTGCTTGTCCCAGAACAGGGAAATCCTGGGTTCAGTCTTTGACATTATCATTGATTTCCTGTGGTTTAATCTCTCTGGTTCATTCTTTGAAGGGAAGGTAGCAATACATGTTTTCCATAAAAACAAATAATACGAAATAAAATAAATATATTTACAATTGTGAGGCTTTTTGGTACTGAATTTACAGGATTGTTGCTTATAATGATAGGATAATATTTGCACTGAGAGAAATCAGAATACCAGTGACTTTAATATGGTTTAGGAGTAAGAATATGTTTTGCACTAATAAACCTACAGTAATCTTTTGATTTTTCTTTCAGTTTGGTTTTGATATTCAAATTATTGTGAAATATTTAATGAAATAATATTTGAATATACATTTTTACCAAGCATAATTTTTTATATATCTCTGATGAGCGATTTAGAAATAAACCATCATATGTAGCTAGGACTATTACAATATTCTGTTTGAAAAATGCAAATATAATAAGAATATCAATGATTAACTAAGAAAACCACAAAAAGCTGCCAACGAGGGAGGACTATTAGAGCAGTTGGCTAAGTAAGAATCAATGATTATGACCTGATTACATTCATAATCAACACAGAAAAGTCTGTACTTGTAATAGGTATATTAGGCTTCCAGATAGGTTAGAATCTCACTTTCATAGGGAATTGGAAATTAAAATTATAAAAAGAGAAAAAGAATCTGAATAAAACTGAACTTTATTGAAACCATTAGAAACAACTTATGAGAACTGGCTATGTTTTTCAAGAAACTAGTGTGTTCTAGGTTTCTGTAAGACTTCATGTAACTTTATTTCTTTTCTTCATATATTATACATCAAAATGTTATTTATTGGGAGCTAGCATTCCAGAAATTGACTCTAAAAAAGTTAAGAAACAATAGCACATCAATGCAATGCCTGTAGCACAGAATAGAACAATTGGAAAGGACTTACAATTATCATCTAGCCCAGCTGCAGCTGTAATAACCTGTATAAGTAATTTCTGTATTTTATGTATTTCAGAAGATACAAGTTAAACTGTATACAGTTAGAAAGAAGCTGCAGCTTGTGAAGAGGCCACTTTGGAGCAGGTTTATCCAGTAGGACTGTAGCCTTTGGAAAGGACCAACACTTGAGCAAGGAAAAATCTTGAGAAGGTAGGAGTGGCAGAAGGATGGTTTTAGGGAGGATAAGAGGTAGAAGAGCTGGCAGTGAAGGAGTAAAGTTGAGCCTGGAAAAGGGAGTATAGGAGGAAAGTGATTCAGTTTTTGTCCGTTTCTTACCATCCAACTCTATATTTAATTTGTAAAAAAGTAAAAAATTTTCCCAAGGTCCCATTGGTTTTGCACATAGTGACAATTGGTAAGTGATCTCCATATCTTTATCTTGACTCATGAGTTTTTTGAGATTATTTTCTTCCCCTGTCCTGTTGGAAGGATGGGGAGGAGTAAGAGAACAGCTGTGTGGGTGTCTAGCAGCTAGCCAAGATCAACTCACCACAACCGCACAAAAAATTCTCACAAACGTGTTAATGCCTTAAAGTAATACAATGTATATCCTTTACTAATTATTCATGAACCTATAGGGCTGAGTGACATAAGGGTAAGCACGACCTTGCAAACTATTTGTAACACAGCCAAAGCAAAATGGTGCTCAAGAACTGAAACACGAGACTGTAATAAAAAAGGGAATGAAAAATGAGATTTTTAAAAGAAGCTGTATATTTTATTTCTCATTTGAATGAAGATGTTAAAGTTGAAAAATCATAAATTCATAAAATAACTTTAGGTTGGTGTTGTATTAAAGAAATCAAAGAACTCTGTGCTTCTGAAGTTTCTGTTTTGCACAATAACCTATACTGAAATTACTTCATATATGAAAAGCTTATTCACTTCAGTAAATGTCATGCTCTTAAAACAGTCATTTTCCAAATACTGTTATATAATAAAATGTTACAGAAAATAATAAGTACGTTTTATAATTAGAACTCCACAGGATCACAATCTGAGATTACTCATTTTCGTGAACATTCCTGTACCACTGTCTGTATGACATTTGAATGTCACAAAGCTTCATTTATTAATATTTGCACAGTAGCATGGAATACTTAGATAATAGTTTGTAGATTTGTGATGAGTTCTTATTAGACCCCATGTAAGCCATAGATATACACAGTTTTACCCTGCAGTTTCATAGGCAATGTCTATAAGACTGCATAAACAGCTAACGTTCACCAATGAAGAGGTTAAAATCTTTAATAGAAAGTAAGAAAACAAAGAATAAGCCAGCATAAACATTAGTCCCAACACTAAAAAGTCCCCAAAATATAGTGGTAATAACATACCCCAATTTTTCAGATGCCAAAATGTAGTACCCCTCCATTAATTTGCTGCAGGCCAACGAAGTGAAGAGAGCGGGTTTGAAATAGGGAAGAATACTAACTTACTAATCATTGTTCTTTGACATTATAGTTTTATGTACTCAGGCCTCAGACAGCTGTGGTTTAAGGTGACTGTGAAAGTCATACTAAATGGATGGACACGTGGCTGAAGAGGTTCTTTATTAGTTTCATGTCTTGTGCATAAGGATCATTCCTTAAAGTACTTAAAGTGAGTTCTTGCATGTTTAGCTTTAATAAAAAACAAATTAGTTGTTTGTATCAGAGTTCACAGAATTTGTTCATGGAGTGAATCACAGGCTCTGGAGTAACATTCTTATTCAAGAGATAAAAGAGAGGGAGTAGCTTGGTTTATGCAACAAAGCTGAGTAAGTTATCTTAGGCTGAAGTTGTTGAATGTGATGAAATTTCAGTTCAATGGGTTTTGACATAGACATGCACCTCTGCTTATGTATGTTGCAGGATGGACAATTTTTTTATTTTTTTTTTTTAATTTATGAACAGTTTTTTGCAGCTTAAGAAATCCCGGGGTTTAGACTTATTTTTAGGTTTTGGGTTTTGGTTTGATTTTTTTCTTTTTTCTTTTCATGCCTAAAATTCAAGTATTTCCAGTGATGTTATTTCATGTGATATGTCACATGAAGGTATTTCACATGAATATTTAAAAGCAGATTAAACCTTACAATATCCACTCACCAATATTAACATATGCCTTTTCCATGCAGTGTAAACAAAAAACAACCTGTCAAGCCAATGCTCGTATTCATCAACAGTTTACTAATGACAAACAGTATCTTCTGCTTTTTTTTACCTTTTGTATTTTTCCCCATTTTGTTACTTACTGAATAAATGCATAGCCTTCCTAATATTTTTCACAGAAAATGTGTCTCACATTGCTTTTTTTTTTCCTGATGCTTTCTATAACTAACTCTTCTGTATTAACATATAATATGTTACTGGAAATATGTTAATTCAGAAAATTTTAAGACTTCATCTGCCATGCTTTTATTATGAATTCTTATCATCTTGAAAAATACCATAAATCTAAAAAAGTGAGTTTGAGTTCATGTTTTTTCTTCAACAAGAAAGTCCTATGATTTTTTTACTAGGTACAAGATCTGGATGTATAACTTGTGCAGTTTGCCATAGCATGTACATAGGTGTTTGAAAAATTTACTTTTACAAATGCAATAAATACTTGTTAGCAGTACTGAAAAGAAGTGAACAAAAGAAATGTTTTATATAAATCATGTGTTTAAAAACAAAAATACCATTTTTTCTGTTAAAAAGATCATCAATCATTCATTAAACATTATAAACCAAATAAATTATTCCCTTGTGTACGTCCAGCTTAGCTCTTTGTAATATCTCATTACAAATATGTATTAAAACAATATTAAAACTCACACAGGATTTTGTTTCCAGGATATAGATTAAAATAATTACTGTTGGAAATATTTTTTGCGTTAAGAGGCACTCTCTTAATTTTCAAATAAAGACAGTATGTCATGCTTGCTGTCTCCTTTCCATCATTTCACATGATGGAAAAACATTTCCTTTAAAAGAAGAACCATTAGGAAATTTTTCATGAAAAATTCCACCTTCTAATGAATAAAAAACCCTCCACTTTTTTGACATGGAAGAATATCTGATAGCTTTTTTTATTCAGAGATGTCATCTGAAAAAGATTTATTTTATTCAAAACAAAACAGACATTTTCTGAGGACTGAAATATATTAAATGATCATATTAGCCAGAACAAAATACGAATTCCCAAATACTAATTCCAGGCATTATTTAATTTTTAATTTAACTTTTAAAAATAATTGAAATTGTTTTTCAATGAAGATATAAAAAAAGCTAATCCATAAAAAGAAAATTATCTCAGATTTTGAAGGTCGAGCCATTACTGAAATTTACCAAAATTTGTCAGTAGTTCTTTTTTTTTCCCATTCATTACTATGCATTTATAAGTATTATAAATAACTAGCTTTTAATTCAGCATATTTTCTGTCTGCTTTATTTGTGATTTTTCTTTATTGCTTGAGACAGCATCACAAATCTTACACTGCTGCTACTTTTTGTGACACAGTGTCACTGAAAACTTGTGGGAAACTAAGTGGATTTTGAGTCTAATGGAACTATATGAAGGTAGAGTTGCCAGCTTTCTCTTTGTAACCGATGCAGAAGATGCAAATTTTTCCTTTCTTGACAATATTTCATGGTAACTTTGATTTCTGATTTCAGTTTTACTTTTTTATTTTACCTGTTTGTTTTCCTCTCATGCGTATGATACATTTTCTTTGCTTTATGTAGTGTCCTTTCACTTTCGGATCTCCACTTCACATTGGTTTTGTCATTCCTGAAGCATTTTACCTTCCTGTCAGAGTGTGGAGTGGGAACAGTGTGTACTGGGAAGGAGGTTTGCTGTATCAGTATTTTCCACATGGGTATTTCTGTTTGTGCCCCAAGAGTCTTCTCTTCTTTTAAATGCCATAATCTTTTGGAAAAAGAATATTAAAATCACACCTCAATGTAATCACAAAAGATCTTCATCTTTTGAAGTTGCTTGTATTTCTATGCATTGCAGTCTGAAACATCTATTTTTTTCCTTTTCTTCTAAGCACCTTGAATACTAATTAGTTGCAGCTAAAATCCATGTTTTGCTACATTGTTTCTAAAGGCTTGACAGCAATTATTTAATAATTATTAACATTTAACTATTTAATTCCATGGCTGCAAAGACCTATTTAGAAAATTTTACAGAGAGTGTCATTAACTCTTTATTACTGATTCTTCATCTGATATTGTAGCAGTAATATATTTAATAACTGTCCCCAAAATAAATCAAACTTGAGAAAAGTTTTCCATGGCATTCTACAAATATACACAAGTAAGTAGTTAATTTAATTCTTAATTAAATAGTTACTAGTTAATAGTAATAGTTAATTTAATTTCTAAACCCTTTGTTTACCACACAGTGAAATTAGACTAAAAATAAAATAGCATTAAAATAATTCTGAAGGAAAGCAGAAAAAGGCTGGGATTTTTATTTGATCTGTTTGGGGGGGAATATAAAACTTTCTAGAGATACTTCTCTAGGGATCTAATTATTACCAACAGAGGCCAGAAAAGGATGGTTGATTTTGAAGTGCATTCACTGAGAATCTAGGTTATCATCAGAAATGAAATAAAGCAAAACCCCCAAACAGTAAATTTTTCAGAAAATTGAAATATCCATGTGATGGGATTGTTCACAAAGTTGCATTTTATCAAGAAATTATTCTGCAGTGTACCAATAATTACACAACAGTGCAAATTTTGGCATTTCTTGGATCACTGTTAACATTCTTGTAGCTTAAAACCAGTTTTTAACCAGGGAAAAGGAATCCTTTGTATGGGAATGTATACAGCATAGTTAAACATTCCCTTTTAAAGTTCTTTTGGTTGTGGTACATATAATACTATTGATGATTTTCTTACATGTTCATCATCACAAAAATTTGTGTTTTGACAACCAAAATTTAATTATTTGAGGTCATGAAGTGTTTCAGCCATTCATACCCAAGATAACTAACCTTGTTCAAATCTGTACAATTGGCTTGCAAGAAAAAACACTCATACGAAAATTAGTAAAGACTATGACCGTGCCAGCCAGGAAACAGGGGACCTTAAGAGAATAGAGAGTAAATGTTTATTAAAAAAACTCTTCTTCTTTAATGCATGCTGTCATCAGAAAGGAAGAAATCTGAAGAATTGGGGATATTAAATGCTAGTTTTGTCCTGTGAAATATACTGAAAGATCTAGCCCCATGTTTAGTTGTTCATACTTTCCTTACAGGCTTTATTATGAACATTTATTTTCAGCAGCTGAATTTCAGTGTTTGTAATCCTATCTGTTACTCATTTTTATTGCTGGTAGGATTATTTCCCAGGAATACAGGGTCTTAGGTTAAATATCTATCTTCACAGTTTCAATATCTACTGGCTTTAGACAATATTTTTTACCTCTGTCACTTTTATTTTACAGATACTGTAAAGGAATTGGCATTTGAGGAGGTTAAAAGAGAATCAGCCACAGAAAATAAGGTTCAGTGATCATGAAGAAGGCAGACACAGTTCAAGCTGTCCTACCAGTAAAGCAGTCCATTACCAGAGCCTTCAGCAAAACACCTCTTGGTAGGGTAAAAATTAATGTGCCTTTTTATGGTTTTTTTAAGACTTAGGTAATTTATTTTTTTTTCTACTGAGAAGTCATCCGAATGAAATGTTTTCCAGCTACATTTAGTTTCCACTTGATGTTGACAAGATAGGAAATCAAATGTTAATGTACAGGTAATGACTGAGAAATTATATGTTTACACTAATGGATTGCTGTTCATTAGTGCACTCTAAGCACACATCCTCATCTATCACTGCATATTCATCTCTTCTGCAAGTGCTCTGCTGATTCTCAAATGTATTGCTTTAACAGAGAAAAACCTCATATTTATGCTATGGTCATGTTCCTGTGTTTAAAGGCTTATCAGGTGTTTTTCTGTCAGACCAGGGTTTTAGAGGAGGAAGGGATTAGTTTTAAGTGTGTTTCTAACAAATTGCTTGCAGGTTTGAAAGTAATAACAAATTGTGACATCATCATGATGTCTTCTGAGATGAGTTCTAATATAAATTGCTATTTGTTTCCAAATGTTTCAAAACCTAAGAATTCTAATCAAGGTTTCTAAAACAGAAGTTAAAAAAAAAAATAAAAGAGTATCTATCTATTATAAATAATTAATTTACAAGATTTATCTGCATTTTTGTCTTCATTTATTTCTGCCATAGTGGCATTTGCCTATACCATGGACCAGATAGCTGCACACTGATGTAACTGGTTTTAAAATATCAAGTTCATTGTTGACTCATTGCAGATAGATGAAATAACTGAAGGTGGGTAATTGTCTGGTAGCCAGTGGGAAAGCTATGCTATGATACAGGCAGATGAGTCAGGAATGCTAGACTGCATTTTGTACTGGTTCTATTGACTACAGTTTTAGTAAGATACTAAACAGGCAATTAAAGACCTTTGTGAATATTCTGGTTAAGGACTGGAAATTTCTACATATACGTCTTAGAAGTAATCCATGTTATGCTGCAAAAAATTACCCTATTTCCTGAAATTTTACAGCCTATATATCTGTGTGTGTGTGTGTATGTGTACTCATGCATATTTCTATTTTTCTGTATTTTAGCACCCATAATGGTTATTTTGCATTGCCATGTAAGAAGCCAGCAAAAGTAATTTCAGGTCTTAAGCTACCAATATATTTTTTTGCTGTGCATACCTGAACTTACAAACCCCAGTGAAGCCAAAGGAAAGACTCACAGGTTTGCATCATCTTCCCTTCACTGCTATTGAAAAAATCTTAATATGTCCATTGTATTTTTTCACAGAACTCTTCCTGAGTAGGGTGGTTTTTCCTAGGAAAAGAAAAAAAAATCAACACTAAAAGGAAAATGTGGGGGGTTGTTTTTTAACTATGTGATTTATCCTAACGAAGATGTAAGGTGTATTCTTAGTCACTCTGAATGCTTGAATAAGTATGGCATTCTAAAATTATTTATTCTAATTTAGTCAGAAAATACAGGATTGATGATTTAGAGTGCCCTACAACCAGTTTTAATATTCATGTAAAGCAAGAGATCTTACCAGACAGTGGAATGTTTCTTCCTTTTCTTTTTTAACCTGCAAATCTATAAATTTGATCCACTTGATTTCTTAAATTGGTTAAGTAAACATGGCATAATTTCTACATTATTCAATTAATTCTTACACAACTTAGTATCCGCTGTATCTACATACTGATTTATGTGTTTGAAACATGTTGTTTAACCCCTGCAGTAGTTTTCATATGGATGCTATTAAAGGACCTATGAAGAGGAGGAAGCCCAAGATAGTTATGAAAAGGTGTGTCCATAACAGAAGGAAAAAGCATAAAACCTTGAGAGCTTTTGTTGCTGATTTTTGTTTTATGGGTTTGGTTTCGGAGTTTTGCTGTTTGTTTTTTTCTCCCACAATAGTAAGCTGAAAAGGAAAATGAAGATTTTTCACGTACTAGTTAATAAATAATTATTTGAGAGGAGATGCAACCTGGTGTTTGAGTTATATTTAGTCTGTGTCATTACTGGTGGTATACATCATCAAAGCATGTGATTTCATGCAAAAGAAGCTTACTCAGGGGACAGAAGACAGAAGGTGGAGAGTGTTTGCAGAATATCTGGATATCTGCATTCCTTATGTTTACTTTCTCTCCTTCTTCAATAAGTACATGGCATGACTCCAGACAGCAAAACAAATGAGTGAAGAGAGAAGGAGACAGATGGTAGAGTATTTTTAGCACTAATGATAGGAGCTTCTAGAAAATGCTACTTGCAGTGTGAATCACAAACATCTCATATATATATATTAGCTTTATTTATTGAGAGCAGCCATGAGGAGAAAGACTTGGGGTGTTGCTTGATGAGAAGCTCATCATGTCCCAGTAATATATACTTGCAACTGGAGTACTGAGTCCAGCTCTGGGGCACCCAAAACAAGAAGGCTCGTGTGAGTCCAGACGAGGCCACGAAGATGCTTTGAAGGTTGGAGCACCTCTCCAATGAAGACAGGCTGAGACAGTTGGCCTTGCTGAGCCTGGAGAAGAGAAAGCTTAGGGAACACCTTGTAACAGTCTTCCAATACCTAAAGGGAGCCTACAGGAAAGCTGGAGAGGGAATTTTACAAGGGTATGTAATGACAGAACAAGGGGGAAGGGCTTTAAGGGAGAGAGATTTAGATTAGATACTAGGAATAAATTTTTCCCTGTGAGAGTGGTGAGACACTGGCACAGGTTGCCCAGAGAAGCTGTGATTGCCCCATCCCTGGCACTGTTCAAGGCCAGGCTGGATAGGGCTTTGAGCAGCCTGGTCTAGTGGAAGGTGTCCCTGCCCATGGGAAAGAGATTAGAGCTAGATAATCTTTAAGATCCCTTCCAACCCAAACCATTATATGATTCTGTGATTTTATTTCAGGGAAAAATAAATAAATCCTATATTTCATACAGGAGTTGAAATCTAAGAAATTATTACATGGAGATTAATTTACGAGAGATATAGATAAATCTCTCAGCTCTTTACAATCCTATACATTTAGTATATCTACTGTGAGAGACCACAACTGATTTAAGTGGGAATTATGTGTTTTCATGGAAGCTAGGTATGTAATTTGAGGATGTGGGCTTCAGGACCCCATATGGTACTAACACTGTTATCAGTGCAAATACTGCTTATGAAAGTACTGCATATATTTTCTGTGATGTGATCTGGAAAAATGAAGAAAATACTAATCAGGAAGTCTGAGAAATAGTGGTATGTCATGCATAAATAACCTAGAGCTATTTCTTGAACTGATGAGAATCCAGGTGCAAAGGACACTTTAAAACCTTTTCCAACCTAATGAACATTAAAAATCATATTGGTGTTTTTACCTTTTATACTGAATGTAAGGGGAGAGAGGCATTTATGTCTTACATTGTGGTTGTATACCTGTTTAACTTAACATTATACTTACCATTTTTAGTCCCAGAAACAAGCTCAGAAGGTATTCTTCAAATGTCACCATCTTGAAGAAAAGATATTATGTTTATTTTTATTACATATACATATATATATATGAACCACAAATCTTTCCTCTGCTATAAGTTTGTTTCCATGTATTTTTATATATTGTGCATACCTGTAACCAGCTCTGGGGTCCCAAGTACAAGAAAGACATAGAACTGCTGGAGAGAGTCCAGATGAGGGCCGTGGAAATGGTCAAAGGGCTAGAATACCTTTTCCATGCAAAAAGGTTGAGAGAGCTGGCCTTTACAGCCTGGAGAAGCAAAGGGTCTGGGAAGACCTTATTATGGACTTTCAGTATATAAAGGGCTTATAAGAAAGATGGAGAGAGACTTTTTACCAAGGCCGGTAGTTACAGGATAAAGGACAATGGGTTTAAACCAAAAGAAAGTAGATTTAGATTAGATATAGGGAAGGCATTTTTTATAATGACAGTGCTGAAGCACTGGGACAGGTCCCTCAGATAAGCTGTGTATACACCATAAGTGTTCAAGGTCAGGTGAATGGGGCTTTGAGCAACCTGATCTAGTGGAAGGTGTCCCTGCCTATGGGCAGTTCTTAGGATTGGAACCAGATAGTTTTTAAGGGTCCCTTCCAAGACAAATCACTTTTTGATTCTATGATTCATATGTATATTCTATGAGTATATATACTTACATACATTAATGTACTGAATACATTACTAAATATTTGCAAGAAATAATTGCAATAATTTCAACGAAAAACTAAATCTAGGTTTCATTGATTATTTCTATCATTCCTAAAAACAGAATCACATTTTTGTAGTCTGCTCAAAGTTGCTAGGAAATCTGAGTTTAGTAAATTGAATGTGGCATATTTTCAAATCTTATAGTTATTAAAATCAATATTTCTACTCTTCCATACATTCAGGCTTTCTTAGAGAAAACACCAAAGTTTAGGAACTACACAGAAAAAAAACCATCTGGAAAGATTCTGATACAATGGATCCAACTCATTATCATAAAAAGATTTGTTAGATCTAATTTATTAAACTGTCTGCTTAGATATTCTCAGAGCACCTGAAATACAGGGACTGTTTAGTGAAGATTAAAGGAGTCAGTTTAATTTTAAAACATTTTTTTCCTTTACTGTAATGAAATCTTTTGAGTATCTCTGTTTGATGGCTGTGTCAACTCAAGCATCCCAATTACATCATTGATTGATTTTACCTATTTTACACAAGAAGAATCAACTTCTGAGCTAATCTATGAGCTTGCTAAATTGGAAGTTGGAATTTGCTGTGTATGCTGTGTATGACAGCCACTGACATATTTCTTACAACCAAAGGGAAAACAGGAGTTTGCTTGATTCTCTGCAGTTCAATATTCTCTGCACATCAAGTGCCATTTGAAGATAGAGGGTACTGCAGAGCTATATGAAGTTCTTTGACATCATCTCTACACTGATTCTGCAGTGGCAGATGGAGATACTTGAATAAGTTCCACTAGAGGCAGTAGTCAAATGGAAGTAATTTCATGTGAGTTTATATACCTTGGTTCCTGAATATTGGGTAGGTTTAGTGGCTGAGGCTATAACCTTTTATTATTTTCTTTATTCTGTCAGTTTTGATCATTGCTTAGCATGGCCTGAAACACAAGGCTAGCTCTACACACAATAAACAAACCTCTTTTCATTTAGTAATAAAAAAATTCAGGTTTTGCTTCTGCAAAAAATGTAACTGGGTGAAAAATTTGAGCCTGCTGAAGACAGCAACAAAATTCTTGACAACAGTGAGGGCCGGATTTTGCTTACTGCCTTTTGATTCTTAATAACAAATTAGCTCATTATTAGGCCTGTTACAAATATGTTCACAGAAGATGTCTGGTGACCTGACAGTCTTTGGAACCATGTAAATCCCTGCTGGTTTTCAAATCCAGAATTAAAGACATTTTCCACTAAATAACATGGTACTATTAGAAAGTGGTACTGTATATAGATAGAATCTTCTGAGGTTAGAGTACCTTTTCGGAAGTTAAAGAAATCCACTTAATTAGGTAGTCCTTTATTTTTTGCATAAATACTGGAAAGGATAAAGCTTTACAGGAAAGCAAAAAAGATCCAATAAACCAACTTCCCACACATAAATCATTCCTTGATGAGTTCAAAGGCAACATTCTTCACTTTGATGAAGCTTTAAAATATACCCATATTTGTTCCCATATTCCCTGCACACTCAATACTCCAAGCTGTGGCAAAGAATGACAACAAAAAAATAGTAGAAAGCCTTTATATATGGTTTTCTGACATGAAGCAAATGCAATTCAATGCTGACAAATGCATGGTGTAGGAGCATGGTTGCCGATAGAATAACAAATAGAAAATGAATTAAGTGTACCAGACTGAGAAGACTGAAAGTCACCTTAGCATGTATAGACATGCTGGCTCTGCAAACCCTTTGCCCTCTTCTTTCCTTCTCTAGTGTCAATCTTTTTTATTATTATTTGGCTTTGTCTGCTTAAAAATCCTTTGACTTTATTTGTTTGTATGTTTCTTTCTTCAATGTGCCCTTTCCCTTTCATTGAATAGGTGACCACAGGTTACGTAATATACCGACTGTCTCAGAGGCTGGTATAACCTGCCATAGTATGTTTGATAACCCACTCATCACTAAAATTGAATATACTTTTAATGTAGTTTTACTCTAAAGGCTTGATTTAAAGATGGCCTTACTGTATTCTGTGCTTCTATTTTTTAAGGTGATACAATACAGAATGTGGTCAACTTACAAATAACAGTATATGTGCATTTGTTTCAAATTGATCCTGTGTTCCCAAAGCCAAGCTCTTTTTCTTCTCACATATTATGACAAGCATTACATTTCACCAAGGTACATCATCCCCTGTGTGGCACTTCTGCTTTTGCAATCTTTACTCAGCCATGATTCAACATAGAACTATCATATCAACTGAACCAGGTCTATAAGAAATTTTATACATAACTCTGCTAATAATTCATTTTAAATAACTGTAAAATGATGAATCATTAAAAAAAATATTAAAAAGATGCATATCTCTCTGATGTCTATACTACAGCCAAGTAACTCTGAGCTTTATAAAATTGCGTATTTTTTGCAAATGAATAGCTGAGTCCTGGGAGGCTACTTTTGCATTTATCTACAGTGCCTGTACCTTGATTCCTGCATACATTTGTTCATTGAAAAATAGAATTTTATAGACAAAGAATTTCAGTCTAAAGATTCTAATCATACTCAGTATATTTCATATTGAAAATAATTTACTTTAATAATAATTAATATTTAAACCCATAGTCAAACCAAAAGCCAAAATAGAAAACAATAAACAATAGCAGTAAATGCCACACTGTAAACCAGCACACACATCTTGAAAAAACAGCTATTTTGACAGTTCATTTATATAAAACATAAAAAAGTAGTGAAGAGTATCAATAATTAAAAAAAAAAAATACAGGTGATTCTTGAAACTGACAAGATTTCTTTTAATTATTGCTTTTTTATTACATCTAACTAAAGGTAGCATTTTGATTACCCAATAAAATAAAATAAAAACCTCATAGTTCTTATTTTGAAGGGTTTTTTCTGATGTTGCATGAAAATCACATCTGTACCTGACATTTCCCACGGAACTGGTATTTCAGATTTTGCCAAGCTTTTTACATTGCATTCATCAAATTTAATGTCATTTGTGACACTCACATAAGAGTGACACTAAGTAAACAGTGCACAGTGAAGAATAGCATACTTTATTAAGAAAAGTGTTCTGTTAGTCTCAAGAGATGGAAACCTTTCACTTTTATGAATGAGTTCCCTACTTACTTTTTCTAGTAGTAAAATCTCTTACAAAGAGACTTGATAGATCTCATTTCAATAGCTACCCCATGAACCTCTTTCTTCTAAATTTCAAATAATCTTATTTTCAGAAATGGGTTGTGTACTCATATTTTATGGTTCATATTTATAGAATGTGAAATAGTTACTTTATATCCACCTGTAAACTAAATGACATAGCTTTAGTTTCTTAATAGGCAAAATGACATAGCTTTGGTTTCTTTCTTTGCTTTCTTAGGGCATTCTCTTCAGGAATTTTACATGTCTGGTTCTCTAGGCCTTGAACTCACTCTCATGTGAGCCGATTTTTCAACATCATTTCTGAAGGGAGAGAATCCAAATTAGAGGTATTACTCCAGTAACAATCTGACTGGTTTGTCAAGGGAGTACCACTTCCCAGTTGCTACTCAATATCATTTCTACACATAGTAATCAATTTTTCAATTAGTTGGGAGCTTTTATTTTTTTTTTTTGGTTTGTTGTTTAGGTTGTGGGTTTTTTTAATTCTGTGGTTGTGTGAAGCTTTTATTCAGAAGCCAGTGATTGGACAAATTTGCCTTGAGAAATCACCTCCAAGCTGAATTATGATAAGATGTTACCTTCTTCTTGGCTACTAAAAATGTACTAAACATCTTTCTCACCAATCAGACACATATGTGATCCTACATCTGAGAAGGGCTCTGATTTTTTATCTGATGTGGCACTTAGTTCAAAGTGGACTTCTGATGCATGTTATGGCACTGAGCTTGGCATTTTCCTAACAATTTCTGCTACGTTTGCATGCACTTGCTGCAGATTCTGCTTATCAAAAGAGGAAGACAGGACTCAACTGAGGTGACTCCCACTGTCTCCATAAGAACTAGCCACTGGCACTAGTAATTTCAAGATGACAATTCACCATCTTCAACTAGTTTCTGAGCTGTATCATTGACTTTCTTTTTTACACTTTTCCATAGGCATCAAACCAATTTTGATAGTTGAACAAAACAATTTATAATCTAAACCATAAAGCTTAGGTATACATGAACTAACACACTGTGTATGAATACACAGATATATACATATATATACAGGATAACGGCTGAGTTATACAAAACCATTTGATTGACATTCATGATGAAACTACTCATTAATTTTTTTGTACAGTGTATTCCATATTATTTGATTTTTTTTCCCTGTGATTAGCATCAAAGTAACTGACTTAAAATTGACAGGTATATTGTTTCTTTCCAACTCTTTTGAAATACTGTTATGTTAGCTTTCTACCACTGCAGTTTCCCCAGTTTTCTGAGACTTCATAGTAATATACATGAATGATAGAAATTTCTTCTTGGCTGAACTTTTAATAACCTTGAATATGTTGTTCACAGATTTTGAAACTTACACCTATCTTCTATCTGAGTCTTGAGTGCTGCATTTCAGTCTTGTCCTGGAAAGCAGGATCTTGACATATTTACAGCAATAAGGATCAGCATTCACTTTTGGTTTCAACATTCTGCAAGTTCATAAATAACAATGCCAGATAGATAGAAATCTGGACTACTATTATTATACCAACAAGCATATGTTGCATATTAAACAAGAAACAAATGTCCTGGGTTCAGCAAACAGAACAAAACCACACAAAACTCCCCAAAAACCTCAATAGAACATGTGTTTATCAGTATATTTTGATTTTTCCTATATTTTTCTTATTTACTTTTAATCTAGATTGTGTATATCTGAATGCAGAAGGCAAACCAGAACATGCTGTTGCAAGTGAAGTACAGAGCAATACTTTGTGATCTAAGTAGCTCTCCTCAGGAAGCATCACAAAATGACTTTTCATTCCCCTGTTTGCAAGACAAATTGAGTCCAGGTCCTCATACTAGCCTCATTTGCACTTTTCCTTGTCCCCTATTTCACAACTGAACCGATGCATAAGTGCACTGATAAAGTCTGGTCCGAGAAACAAAATTAAATCAAAATGTACAGAAAACTAAATTCTGTGTCTTTCTGAGATATATAATGAATATTCTTGGGCTCTCCCCATTGTGAACCAAAATGAATATGTGCAGAGATCAGTTAGAAAGAGGAAAAAATATCAATTCAAGGAAAAAATATCAATTCAAGAAAAACGGGAGAAAACTGTCAAGTTTAAACTGTCTTAAATATTTGGAAGCTTGGAACTCTAACAGGTAATTATCTGGTATACCCTTTTGTATTACACTGATCATTAAGGAAACTGGTCTGGTTTTGTAATATTAAAGAACTCTTTCCTAGATATGATGGAAATTGATTTCAAATTACAAACCTGATTTACAGAAGAGAGCTCCCTATCTTACCTATAGTTATAGTTAAAGCTCTGAATCAATTCTTATGTTGTTCACATGTCAACTGGCAGAATATTTGTAATAAATCATTACAAAATAAAATATAAAAAAAAATAACATTGTTAAATGTAATTAAAGTACTAAAGATTATGGGTACTCTGTGATATTGTGTATGAATCTATGGATCCCTTGTGTTTTAAATAATTTTCCATCATAATCAGTGTAAGTGTTCTGTGAAATTTAAATAACTTTTGTATTCTGCAAAAATCTATATGAAATTGAAATTAAAGTCTTGAGCTAAGAGTAACCATTTTGAATGAATAATGTTAACACACATTTTTCAGAACATAAAGTTCCTCACATGCCACTGAGTAATCCTTAATTTTAATAGGTCTTTTGTTATAGTAAGAACTTCAAGTGAAGCTATGGTGCTTGTAAACACTGAATGAAAATCAGTTCAACACAGCAATACATAACAATAAGATGCTTTGAACTTCACTTGAATTAGTTCATTCAGAGACCTTTGAAAGGATAGATTATATCAGGAGATTGAAGTTGAATGACAATGTAGAAATAAAACCACTGGTTCTGAAAAAGAAATAAAGATAAGCCCTTTGAAAGTACTGATTAGCTTAACTATATAAGAGGCCCTGTAGCTATGGAAAGTTACACTCACCTGCAGCTTGGTACAGTCTTTATGATTTCCCATAACTGAATGAAAATTGAAACACTAGCTACAAAAGTAATTTTTAGACTTATATGTTGTGGTGGTGAGTTGCAGTAATTAGTCTATTGGCAAAGATGGCTTTGTTACACTTAATAAGGTGAATCATATCTCAACTAAACTTTCCTTGATTTTCAAAGGGTGTCATTGTTATATTATGGCCATTATCTAACAATACAATATTTAACTTTTTCAAAAATAAGCTGAAGTATAATAGACACCAGTAGTATGAACTAAGAATAACCTATAAATGAAATAGTCTTATCTGTTATGTTAGCAGCAGCTACAGACCCAATAAATTTCTGAAAGAAGATTTCTAATTGGAAACTACATGACTATTTGCTAATAAAACCAATAATGAAAAAGAATGCAACGAAACAGTATGTGAAATTGCTTCTGGTATTTCATCATTCAAATATATTATTTGAAGTGATGAAGCACCAAACAGAAGGAAGAGCTGCATGCTAAAGGAGACAGGATAGGAGAATACGTTTGTGGGAATGAGTAACAGATATAGTTACAGATATGTATTAAAGTACTGAAGCTGCAATTAGATTTATCCTGCAGAAGAGACTATGTATTACAGTTTCATGCAAGACATTAATCTGAACTTGGGCATAGATGGTAGCTGTACATTTATTTTAACTGTAACATTGCATGGACCAAAGTATCTTTTAGAAATAGTTGGTAACTTGAGAAGATGAAATTTGGGTTTTTGGTTGTTTCTTTCTTTTAAACTGCAGCTTTACGTTGATCCCATTAATTCCTGAGACCATTTTCCACATCAGACTTTCTTCAACATATACATAATTTATTTGTATTTCTGCTCAAAATAAACACAAAAAGAAACAGCAAAGAATCTTTCTATATAATAGTAAATAGCTAATTGCATAGAGTTTGTACTTAGTCATTAAAGAGATAAATTGTCAAAGGCTTTTTCAGATTTAAAATAAAAGTAAAAAAAAGTGGCAGGAAGATTTCACTGAGTAAAAGAAAATAATTAACAACAAAATCCTTAATGTTATCTGTGATCAAACCCTTGGTTTTCTTTCTTCTCATTCAGTTGAGATCAATGCCAAAATCATTTGGGAGAAAAGAAAATAAATAGAGCCATTCAAAATGAAATTATTATCCTTTTTTGCAGAATAGAAAATACACATGTCATTTTTATGCTGGATTTCAAACAACTTTTTTTTAATCATATTACCAAAAAATGGCAATGAAAATTACTTACTGTATCATGCAGTTTCTCATTTGAACATTAAGCTTTTATCACTAATAACCCTGAAGTTATTTGTGAAACACTGACAAAAGCAGTTTTTCAAATGTATACAATTTTCTTGTTTCCACTGTGTGCATTATTTGATTTCTGGGCTTTTAGAATTGCTGTACTAAAAGTTTCAAGCAACCAAATAAGTCATTATCATTTAGTCCATAACAAATTGCAATTATTTGTTTAATCAGATAAACCCTACAGAAAGTAGTTTCCTAACGTTGACTTTATTTTAGATAAGTAAAATCATAAAGAGAAAAACCATAAATAAGTTACTTTAAAAAATATTTTATCAGATTAACACTATTCAGTTGGTATTAAAGTCTACTGTTAATAATTTATCATCCAATAATAACAATAGTTGTTTCTAAAAATACCCAGTGACTGCATTATCATATTACTGTACAAATGTACAAGCAGAATACTAGTAATTTTAGCAAGCCATAAATATTAACTGCCAGAAAACAAAATTCTTCCTTATATTTCCATTATATCTGTTAAAATTGGCATAGTTATGAATATCCATAATTGTGTTCTCATTTTCATTTAAGAAAATAAAAGACTGTTTCTATTAAGAAAAGGCAGTGTGACCCAAAAATGGAAACATTATGATGTTTAGTGAGAGATAGCAGTCAGAGATACAAAACCAAACTCATTTCTTGAATATGGATTAAAGTCATCTGAATATGGCACAACTATCAGAAATTAACACTTGAATGGTAAAGGATGAGTTCATCAGAATACTAGTTCTGTCAGCAACAAAGATGTTGAGATAGTAAGAAATTCTATGAAAGTCTATTTTTAAGTAAAGCAGTATGGTTTGTTTTTCTGTATGTTCACAAAGATAAGTGCAAGTGCAAGACAACCCAAAACCACCCTGCAGCTGACTAAGTACAGTCCCTGTGGGAATGAATGAATCTGTGGACAGTTTTTCCCACCTGCTATAGATGCAGTTCTCCTTTTGAAAACAACTTAGTGAAAATTCTACTCACTATTCTAATGGCTCCAATCATTCCTTTATAAAGAAACTTCAAAAAGACAGCATAAGTAAGTTTAAGTGAGGAAAAAAAATGCCTCAGGTTTACCTGTTTCTTGGCTAAATGTTGTCTTGAGGCTTGATGATGTGTAGGTTGCCATGTGTTGATGTGTTTTCTGATCAGTTAGACTGTATTACCAAAAGTTTTAAGAATTCACATTAAAGTTGTCTTTTACTTTGTGGGTAGAAATCTTTAAAATTGGAGACACTTTCAGAGTAGTCAGTAATCCAATACAAAGTCTTCAGAGTATCCAAATGATATGTTCTTCCAGTTGACTGCATGATCCGGTTTGCAAACCAGTAACTCAGGAATCTGTTGGAGGCCTTTACACATGCCTAGCACCAACCATGTAACAGGAGGCTTTAAGCATGCTTAAAAAGTTTACGGAGGCACAACTGAGTCAGAGGTTGTAGCAGTTTACCAGTCGGTAAAATATTCCAAATGGCAATAAAATCTCTAGGTCAATAAGGTTGATTTTTTAAAATTAATTTGTGTAGAGAAATTCAGAAGAATAGGGTTTTTTATCTGTACATACATACACACACATATATATATGTATATCCCAGAAATATATGTATATCCCAGAAACACTCCTCTCAGGAGCAAAATGTCTACAGGGTAAAAAGGACTGTCCTCAGGATAGCACTGCTTTTCCTACGGAAAAGTGTTAGAAACAATCTAAGACACTGCAGGTTTACAAAAATTAAAAGCAACTGAATGCTTGTAGAAAGAGATAAAGAAGGCATCTATGAGCCAGTCTGGAGCAAACACTAAGTTTGGCAGTCTCAAATATAGAGTGCTTTGCTTTGAAAGAGGTCTATGATACTGGGAAAGGCAACAGAATTCAGAACACTGCTAAAACAGCATTACTATAAAAAGATTGTTGGGTAGTTAATTACCCCCATCCAGCAATCCATTTCCCTCTTGGAATAGTTAATCAGAATAGTTTTGGTCCTTAGACACAGAACAGCTAAATGCAGCCAGTCTATCATAAAAATTCCAGCTTGATTAAAATAAAATAAAATAGAATAAATAAAATAAGAAAAATAAAAAATAAAATAAAACATAAGATAAGATAGATAAGATAAGATAAGATAAGATAAGATAAGATAAAATAAATAAGATAAAATAAAGTAAATAAGCCACAGCAGATGATAAAAAACAAAAACTTGCACTGAAATTGCAAGGCAGTGTCAGAAATGGGGGTCAAAATAAAATGATAAGTGAACTCAGTGACTTAGATTGACATTTTAGGATTGTCTCATTGTGACAGGATCTGAATTTGGCACCTTGCCCCTACCATTGTCTGAGCACTCACAGAGCTGAGGTGGGCTTCAAAGTTTCCCTTTACATCTCAAGCTGGACCATGAAGTCCTGCCAGTTTTCAGTTTAGGGAGGGGAGTATTCAAGAGAGGCTTTCCTCAGAAAGTTTTGATTCATTCCAGAAATGAAGAGCCACAATTAACAAGAATTAGCCATGAAAAAAGCAGAACTCTGATGAAAGCCTCTGCCTAAACTACGCTAGTATATAAATGAAAGGATAGTAACAATAAGAGAAGACACAACTGTTCATTTGATAATGCTGTGTAACTCCAAAATATGTGAGAGAAGGTAATAGAAGAGGGTTTTTTTTCAGTAAAGTTCTCAAAAGCCTTGGGGAAGTATCTGCTGAGATGGATTTACAGATGGAAACCATGATATATTTAGAGCCCAGTACTCAGGAGCAGGAAAAAGACAAGATGGAAATCTCAGTAAGAACATAATGACAAACATAAAAACAGTCTGATGAAGGTTTCTAAACAGTAGCCAAAATCTAGAATCTTCAGAAACTGTGCAAGCACTTTCTGCATAACCCTGAATATGTCAGTTTCACATTTTCCTCTAAAAGTGAATGAGGCATAATGTATCTTTCTTGGGTCATCTCTGATGCATCTTACACAATAAAAAGATAATACTTTTCTCATCCTAATATATGAGTTGAATTAAGAAATAAGATTTTTAAGATTAAATTTTGAAGAAATCCAATGACATGAGGACAGTTATGGTACTTAAGAAGGAATAACGGGTGACAAAACCTTATGTGAAAATCCTGCCTAACGTCTTTTTATTCTGCTGGTCTTATTCATTCAGACTAAAAAAAGCCATGGTGATGCTTGGAAGATATCAAGGAGGAAATTAATTTAGCTGTAAACTTTCAATACCATCTTTGTGTTTACAAGATATGCTTTTTTTAAATGACATACGATTTAAGGTTTTTTAATATTTAAATTGAAGTTATGTTTCAAGATTATTCTTCACCCAATAATATTCTGATTCTCTCTTACTTGAATAATGGAGATATGCAACAGTATGCATATTGAATGACTTTCATCTCTTCTTAACCACATTGAATGAATATATTTCCATCTCAATTTTCTTATAGAACAACCAAATAATGATTTGATAAAGCCTGATGAGTGATGTTATTTCCTGGTTGTACTTCCATAAAGTTTAGGGGAGATAGAGACAAAATTAAGCAATTATTCCAAAGCTTAGTTTAGAAGACACTTTGGTTTACTCCTGGTGGATGTCTAGATTAATTAAGACAATATAAAATTTTATTTTAGGTCAATATATAACAATTTTTTTTTGGTGTTTGGTGTCCGCTATTTGCGCTGGTAGTAACATTGCTATATATAATTGAGAAAAAGTTAACCAAAATGTTGATAAATTAATTAAATTAAAAGTTCCCTTGGATTCATCAATGGATGAATCTCCATGTTCAATTAGTTCCAGAAATTATTTATTTCTTAAATAAGTTAACCAACCCAAAATCATCATCAGAAAAACTAACCCTCACTCAATAAATTAATTGTGTTATATGCCAAGACAACCCAGGGTCCTTATATGTTTATCAGTTTACATGAAATTTATGCTGCGTTGCTTGTTGCTGTAAATCATCAAAAGGAATACAGAGAAAAAAGTCCACTTTTGCTGAACTGCTTTGCTTCTGCAGTTTTGTTTTGAAAGTTTTGAACTGCCTGAAAAAATAAATTTTTCATATAATGCAACTGGTTTTCTGGCCAAGATTGTTCAAAAATAAGGCTTCAGCTGTCATTTTCTTTCTTGTTTTTTGTAGTCCTGTAAATATGATCTTTGTTTTATTTGATAGCAGTCTCTGAGCTATGTGTTGACCTAATTATGCAGGATCTCAAGATTTTCTGGGCTTTCCTTGAATTTAATTGATTTTATTTGTCTTAACAGCTGTCTAATGATTGAATGACTATGACTTCATAACTCTCTAAGCTTAAGCACTGAATATCATCTAAGAAAATGGTCTAAAAAACACAGGAAGACATTCTAATGGACATCATTCCTTGATGTCAGCTAAAGCTGCGGGAAGCTAGTATACAGCTCTCAAATATTAGTTTGGCATTAATGTGAAAGAAGGACACTAAGAGTATCATAGAAAGGTTTGGGTTGCAAGGGACCGTAAAGATTATCTAGTTCTAACCTCCCTGCCACAGGCAAGGACACCTTCTGCTAGACTAGGTAGCTGAAAGGCCCATCCAACCTGGCCTTGAAAACTTCCATGGATGGGGCATACATCAAAGTAATCCAATTGGAACAAGGACTGAGGAAGGTGTTCCCACCCCCATGAACATCACATTCCTCTTGGCAACAATATCAGGATGTTGACAACTTATTATGTTTCCCTGCTTTTGTCTTCTGCAGGATGCTTGAAGTTTCAGCCTCAGGACCCAGAAGGACACTGGAGGGATGAGTATAACTTCAGAACCAAAGTGTAGATGTTGGCAGATTTTCATGTGAAACAATTATAACTGTATAACTAATGAGGCCTCTATGTACTGAGTTTGGCTAAGGGTATTTTTAGTATTATACTGAGCAAACAATAACTATCTGTATTAAATTAGACTGTTAACATATTAGCTGGAATAACACTCATTTATTAGCTCCAAACATAAGTTCCCTTTTGCCTATCACAGGATTGTGACAACATGCAGCTTAATTAGCAAAGCCAGCAACATCTGGGCACATACATGTAATCTGTTGGGCACAGTGATTCTGCAGGGAATGTAGGGGAGAAGTGATAGCAGCCTGATTCACAGAGCATCGGAAACATCCTTTATCAAAATACTGCAAGATACTTTCTATCACATACTCAACAGTGACCAGTGCTGACAATATTACATGTTTTAGAAAAATTTAACATGATTAGGCCCAATGGGACTAATGGCAAAAGACTATTTATTCAGTTTGTTAGGAAAGAAATAGAAATTTGAAATCATTCTGAGCAGTAAAATTTGTCTGTTGGTAAGTATATTGTATAATTTAACACCATTGTCATTAAATGGACAATAATGACGCTGAGGAAGAGTACTCATATTTACCTTTCCTGAATTTCAAGGCTGAATATCAGCTGATCATTCTTCTCCAGCGCTCATTTGCTAAAGACATGTGGTTTCACGAAAACCATCTAGTTCCAACTCCCAGCACATGTGAAAGATTTCTGAAGGAATTAAACAACTAAATAAGCTCCTCAAAATAACTAAAATTATATTCTAGAAAATAATAGGAAATCCTGGAGGACTTATAGGGAGAAATATTGGAAATCCACACAAATTCACTCATTAAAAAATGATCCAAGCTTCTACAAAGAATCTGCTTTAGGTATTTAGATGGCATCAACTACCTTTAATTTCTAAACAAGCTAATTTCTGAGTGGCATAATTTCTAAACATGGACAAGTATCTCAGAATTCTTTTGACAGACGGAGAACATACTCCTCAGATATTCTCTTGTAGCTAATTTCTAGCAAATGCTGTAGGTGTTGAATTCTATACAGCTGAACTGTGTACAAGCAGATAAGAAAAGTCTACACACAGTGGATTATAGTATTCCAGACTTGATGCTGGAAGACCCATAGATGGTGCTGAAACAGCAATGTCCTTAACCTTGCTAAATTCCTGATGTGAAAATAGAAAGACCTAACAATGTGGCCCTCAGAACAAGTTTCAGGGTCAAATATAACACCAAAATTATTCAGTGAGGAGGCAATTTTATATTCCCAACAACTGGTACCATAAATGACAAACTGCAATTTAGCAGGCAATGAGCCAAATAAAATCAATTCTGTTCTAAGCACCAAATGTTAACAGACACTCAACACTTAACATCTAATGAGTATTCTTCCACACTAGAGACAGATTTATCTAAGTCATCCATAAACTGTTGATATACCTATTATATTTGGATGTCATCAGCATAAAGACAGTAATTAAGATCTTGCTTATAGAAGAAATGACCGTATTGGGAGCACATACTGTGCATGTAAAATGGGATCATAGAATCATAGAATGATTAGGGGTTTTGTTTCCCCAGAGGAAATATAGGTTAGTGGGTTTTTTTCTCATTTTTTTTGTAGCTTTCTTTGTATTTTTTTTCTTTTTTTTCCCCCTAAGCTTGTTGTGAGCTATCGCTTTCCTTAGTTCCTTCAAGGATTTCTCAGCAGCTTCTGCTCAACTCAGCACTTGC
>JANHGB010020853.1:0-44493 GCA_026283785.1 Coracopsis vasa
CCCCGGCTGTCGCCGCTCGGTGCCCGCTCAGCAGCTGTGGAGTGTGGAGCTCCCTCGGGAAAGCCGCCTTCCGCGGTGCTCCCTGCGCGGCTCAGCCCCGCTCCGCCGTCAGCGCAGCAGCCGCTGCCCGTGCCGGGCCCTTTCTGCTGCACCTTGTGACAGAGGTGCCAGGCCCGGGGCTTCGCTTACAAACCTGCCCGGTTAAATCCCTTTCCGTGTCTGCCCCCCGCGAGGACTTGCAGCGGGAGCCCGGCGCAGTTACTACAAACCCGCCCGCTCCTCCCCGCACCCGTGAGGGTATTTCGCGATTCGTGGCCCAGGGTCTGCTGCAGGGACCCCCGTTTCACATGGCGGGAGCTCGGCTGACAGCCGTGTCTCTCCAGCCTCCCCATGAAGCCAGGAAAGGCTGCGTGGGGCCGGGAGCTGCCTCAGGAAGCCCCCCTGAGCGGCCCGGCAGATTGCTTAATATCTCGTTTTCTCTGAAATCCTCATCTCCTGGGGCTTCTCTGAGTGTCGATCATTGAGAGCTAAAGGGCCGAGGTACTGGGGAAGGGCTTTGGACGGTGTAGGGTTGAGAGAGGAAATGCACTGCTCTGCCTAGAGCCGGATTTGGAACGTGCGTGAGAGCAGAGCGTGGCCTCAATGAACACATAGCTAAAAATAACAAGCCTGAGCAGGTCTCGTTTCAGAGAGTGCTAACCACTTCCAGGCAGAGATGAGGGCCTTCAGGAGGGAGCTGTGACCACCTAACAGAGGCATCTTTGTAACCCCGGCTTGAGGGAGCTGGCTGGAAAAGCTACACACACATGGCACTCGTGCTTGCAGCTTATCTTTGGGACTGGACCGATCCACGTATTGGTTTGGAGGTTTGTGTGTAGGAAACACTTGCACACAGTGGGATTCCTCAGTGCTGGATGTTACAGATTAAGCACAACAAACCCAGCGTGAGCCCTTTCATCACTCTGGCACTCTCCTGCTGGGCTGTGTTTCCACCTGGAACCAACCCCAGACCCTCCTTGAGGTTCCCTGTGCTGCCGCCAAAACCAAAACAACTTCCAAGCCCATTTCAAACACTTCCCTCCTACCACTGCTTTAATTGCCACCTCCAGCTGACCCCACAGCACTCCTGAGCATTGCTCTGCCACCACACCATAGAGCTCTTGTACCTGCTGTGAAACACCAGAACCCTCCTCCTCCCTTGCCATAGGTCTGACCATTAAGTGGTGAAGTGTGGTGCTGGAGGGAAGGCTTGGGGATTGCCTGGGGTCTGGTACAAGTCCTCCCCTCTACCCAGGCTCACTTCAATCATCTGGTGGTTGGCACTGACTGGCACCAGTTGCTGTCCTGGCAGTCCACTGGGGAGATCACTCTGCTCCCCATTTTAATGGTGATGCAGGAAGGACACACTGCTCCCACAGAGCAGCCTCTCTGCTCCGTGGTGCTCCTCCAGCTCCTAACTCCATGGTGGCTGCCTGATCTTCACTGCCCTGAGAAAACCGTGGGCTGTTACTTGCTTTGGAAGAAGCACCTGCTGCACAGCAGGGTCACCTTGTAGGCCATTAACTTCACATACTGCCATATGCTGCCACTGACTTGAAGGAACATTACGTGCTAAGGCTGCAGAGAGACTGCTTCTGGCTCCCAAGACAGTGACTGATGGGCACTTTGGCACTGGCTGCACCACAGCAGGAGAGATCCTCTTCCTCAGCCTACCACTGCAGCCAACGCTCACCCCTTCGCTCTAACGCACCCAGATGGAAGGCCAGAGCAGGGAGCGCTTACACCAGTGCAGTGGGCAGATCTCTGCCTTGATGGGACAGCAACAAGCAACCAAGGTGGTGAGCCTTAGTGGTGTATCTACGGCGAGAAGAAACACGCTCCCAGCCTGATGTGGTGGCAGTGCTGGTGGACATCCGATGAGGAGCAGCTCACCATCCAGATCTAACCTTGTTCCCCTGCAGAATTCAATAAGGGGGAAGGTCTTGGTCACTCCCTTTGATGACAAAGATCATGCACCACTCTCCACTGTGGTGGTGTGCTTCTAGGATTCTGCTCCTTTATCACCTGTACCTCCCCCATCAAAACACAGATCAGATGTCTATCCAGTCTTCAGATACACTGAATTTATCAATGCCCAAAGGAGACTGTAGTGAAGCCCCCAATTCTGTTGTGGCTGCACACCAAGCCCAGCCCCTGCTCCTGTTTTGACTTTGCATTTCCCTTTGCTCCCTGGTAAAATACCTGCTCTTACCCGAAAAAACTGCTCCAGGAAGCTGGGATTGTCAGATTGCCTGGGAAATCCACAGAAAACCCTCAAATCCATCCCTTGCTCTGTGCTCTCAACGTACTTCAGGTGGTACTTAAAAGTATTCTGGCATTTGCTTTCCATCAGGAACAGGAATGCATGAGAGCCACACCTCCTCTTTGTGCTCCAGCCAGGGCTTGGTTTATCCAAATCCAGACACGGTGCCGATGCTTTTAGAATGGATACTACTTAAAGTGAGACTGAGTGCTGTTATCTTAACCTTGGCTGTCAGGCATCGCTGATCCTAGTGGGCACCAGCCAAGTGGAACCATCCTGCAATCCAAGCAGTTTTACCAGCTTTTATTAGAAACACCAGCACATTTCAAGTTTCCTCTTTTTGATCACAAATATAGTATTTTTCCTCTTTTTTAAGTACACAGCATGAGACACAGCATCAGGGCTTTCCATCTTTTTGTTCTTTTTACAGCACCTTCTTTTGGACAAGCTTTGGGTTAGCGTTCACTGACCTCACCCCAGCCCCAAGTTTTGACATCTTGAATTGCTGAAGACAATGGCATGGGCAGATGAATCCAATGGTGGTGAAAAAGATACAACAGTGAAGAGTTTGCCAGAAAAGCTTTAAGCGGAGACTCTCTACAGTTAAAAATGAAGCAGCGCCACAGCACACGGCTCTTTGCACAGGATGGGGATAAGAGTTGAGAGAAATAATTTTGCTGTTCTCCCCCCATCCTGCCCCAACACTGTGCCAATAAAAATGGTAAGGCTGGAGGGAAGCCAGGAGTGCCCGGTGCTCCTGCTGGAGCAGGATACCTTCCCAGGTCTGCTGCAGATCATGTGCCAGGTGTGTGTAACCTTATGGGCTGAGGGGTGGTGGTTGAGACCAGCCATGGTTTTAGCTCACACCTACAACTGGGAAAGTTTCCCTGGAGCTTTTAGCTCTGAGAAAGCAATTCAGTGGTGGGGAGGAGGAGCAAGTAGCCCAGGGACAGGAGGGCATGGTGACAGGATATTAAAGGGAACATGTACATGATTTGTTATTTTTTATTCCACAGAAAACCCTCAAATCTAGACTCAGAGTTAACAGCAGAAAAATAGTGTTAAAGTCAATAGGTTCATATTTTACTGTAGACTAAATAAATTAGCCTAGAATTAACTCAATACTCTCTATTTTCCTTTCATTGGTGATCCTTCTCTAAATTAATGCAGTTTTTAAAAAGCAACGGCTATTAATAATTTATTCCAGTTAACCCTTATGGATGAACACCTGCAAATAGTCAATGGATGGGAACCATTCCCCTCTCCTCTCCCTCCCCGAAAAGGAAACAATCACTAAAGGGTGTTGTAAAACAGACATGCTACCTACAATACTCCATGGATCGTGCCACTCCTACCGCTGCCTCTGGCTGCTCTGTGTAATGAGTGAATATTCATAGCTATGTCTTACAAAGAACATGATCCAAAAAATATATAAATAAATAAAAACCTTAAACATTCTTACATGGATTTTAAAGAACAGAATACATGTTAAAAACTTCAGTAATTTATATCAATTTTAAGCAATACTTTATATACAATGGAAAAAAGACATGCATAGTCCAAATACAATGTTGAAAACAGCATTTTCATAACAAAAAACCCAAACACTAAGTGTTAATACCATGTACATGAACTCAAGAAGGACCACCCTTTTTGTCTGTTGCACACAGTTTATTTAACAATATGATATTATAAGTAAGAAATGAGTTTTTTTGTTGTGGTTTTTTTTTTGTTTTTTTTCTTTTTTTTTTTTTACCATTCTATACAGTGATTGAATCTTCTTGGATTTTCTTGTTTATAGTAATTATAGCGCTTGCATGATTTACACTAGAATTGCTTTTCCTCATTTCAAGTTTCACACAGAAGAAAGAAAGAAAAGAATGCTTCTTCTCTATTCAAATCAGCACGGTCTAAGAGTGATCATCCCTATTTTCATCTAAAACCAGTTTTATCAGAGAAACAAAGCAACAATTTCTACATCTGCAAGACAAGGATTTTGGCATTGGCCAATGTGTGGTTTTGTGTGCAAGAGTCCATTCCTATCTTCCCAGGGGTAATACTTCAAATGCCTGCAGAGTTCGCTATAGAAAAACAAAAATCTTCCCACAACGTGTCAAAGTTACCGGGATACATTATAATGTTGCATTATTTCAGGAAACAGTTTCTGAATATTATTTTTTTTCTTCTTTTAAACGCAAATGTTTAAAGTCTTGAAAATACAAATAAAAAATATGAATATAATGAACTTGTTTTCCCCATTAAAAAAAAGGTATGAGTCAACAGCAACAAAAAAATAAAAACCAAAAAAACCCACAAAAGAGACCAGATATTTTAACCGCCTGGCTTTAACAAAAAAATATATTCTTTGTATTGTTTTTTTCTCTTTTTTTTTTTAAACAGCAATTCATTCTTCCATGTGTAGGAAGCAGCAGTTCCATCCAGGATTCAAAACAACCCAGATGTCTGAATTTTCAGTACAAAACGTCCAAGAACACGAAAGGAAAAACAAAAAACGAAACAAAAAAGTGATGCTCCCATAATGCTACAAACCCTCCACAAATTTTTCTAGTGTGTCCCCGGTGGTGTCACCGACCAGAGACAATTCATTAGACAACGCACTCCTGTTCGGGGTGTTTAGTTGTGGAAGCATTGCACTCTGTTCTGGGTTGCCCAAGTGTCCCTGATCCATGGAGCTAGCCATAGTAACTGCGAGTCCTGGGTGGGGGGAACCAGTCTGGGGAGAGACGTGGTGAGGCGACGGTTGGGGCTGTATCCTGGGTGATGGGCTGGAATGTGGTGGCTGGGACTGGGGACGGGGAGACTGAACAGGTGCTGGGGACCGCACCTGGTTGCTGAGGGAGGTGGCGATCTGCTGGCCAGGGAGATGAGACGCCTGCGGTTGTCCTGAGAGCATGTGCTGCTGCGGGCTCATGGGGTTAGGCTGCCCGGGGGACCCTATCTGCTGCTTCATCTGCTGCTGTTGAAGGATCCGCTGCTGCAGTGCTTGCTGGATGTTGGGCGTGCCGTCAGCCCCCATGCCGGGCTGGCCCATCTGGTTCAGCTGTCCCATCTGAGCCATCTGTCCCATGGAACCCCCCTGTATTGATATATGCTGCTGCATCCGCTGCTGCTGCATGGCTTGAGGGTAACCTCCTGGTCCTTGAGGCTGCTGGAACTGGTTATGGCCTGTCATCCCTCCTGCCATGCCAGCCCCTCCTTGCTGCTGCTGCTGTTGCTGCTGCTGCAGTAACTGCCGCCTCAGTATCTCTCTGTACTGCGGACTCATGTTTGCCATGCTCGGGTTGTGGCCAGGGTTCATAATGTTGATCGCTTGCCCCTGCGGATTCATAGCTCCTATCCCTTGCTGCTGGGGAGGAACACTCGGTCTCTGCACTCCCGCTTGCATTGCGTTCATGTTCTGCAATCCTGCTTGCGCGTGCATGCCTGGCTGCTGCATGCCGGTCTGTGGCTGCTGCATCCCAGGCTGGGGCTGTATGCCTGCTTGTGGCTGCATCCCAGGCTGGTTTGCAACGTATTTGGCTGTTCTTTGCTTTATAAAAGCTGCCATAAGCTGAGGGTTGGACTTAAGGATATTAAGAACCTGCTGTTGCTGCTGTGGAGAGCTTGGTGATTTCAAGGTCCTCAGTAAGTCCTGAAGTGCATTCGGGGGGATGCTTCGGGGTGGCTGCTGCACACCCGGCATCCGTGGCCCAGCCACTGCCTGTGGTGTTGCCATTGGCATAACAGGTCTTGCCATACCTGGCTGCATTGGTTGCTGCTGTGGCATTGGAGGTGACTGCCACTGCCCAGGCTGCATGTTGGACATCACTGGACCACTTACAGGGTTGGGCCGGGGTACATTCATGCTGACTTGCTGCATCTGGTTCACTGAACCCACCGCTGGGTTTACTAGCCCTGGGCGACCAGGAGGCAAACCATTGTTAATGTTGTTGACCCTGTAGAGCTGCTGCTGCTGCTGGGCAGCTTCTCTCTCAATCTGCCGAGCTGCTTCCACTGCGGCTGGTGGAGGCTGAGCCGGAGGTGGAGGTGCAGAAACTGGGTTTGCAGGTTTTCCTGTTGAAACAGTAGTAGGGGGCTGAGTTCTCGACACACTGGGAAAGCCAGCCGGTGACATACTTACAGGGGAAGGCTGGGGCTGGGGAGGAGGCTGCGGTGTTTGCGGTGTACTTGGCTGCTGTGTAGGGGTACCAGGCGTTGCTGAGGTAGGAGAAGGCAAACTTTGCTGAGGCACGTTTCGGGTGTTCATGGTAGCCATCCTTCTGCGCATGAGCTGAGCCTGCTGCAGGCGATGCTGGATCTGCTGCTGCCGAAGCTTGTGTTTGATATTGAGACAGAATGGCACAGGGCATTTGTTCTCTTGGCAGTGTTTGGCATGGTAGCAGCAAAGAGCTATGAGCTGTTTGCACACTGGACAGCCACCATTGGTCTTGCGCTTGCAGCCCTTGGTGTGCTGGACAACCCGTTTCATCTTCTGGCAGGATGGCAATGAGCAGTTTGCATTGCGGCACTGACAGGCATGGACAAGGGACTGAATGCAGCGCTGGATGCTCAGTCGTCGCGACTCCTGGGGGCTCTTTGACTGTTGCTCTCCTTGGCTGTTGCTCTCATCATCCAGACCCAGGCCCCACTTAACCATCTTGTGGTCATGACTCTTAGTGTTGTAGCAGTTAATGCAGAGGTCGTAGTCCTGCAAACAAAGAAAACACAGAGTTTGGTTGTCTCCAGAGCACTAACCGTACCACGAGAAGATGAGAAAAGTAGGAGGGGTGCTGGGTGAGCAACATGAGCCTGGTGTGGAAGCACACTCTGGGTTTCAGTGGGTACACATGCACAGAACAAAAGCAGGACAACAGCCATGCACTGTCAACAGCCACCTGTTTCAATTTATACCTCACACTCCGAGGGAGAGAAGCGGCTCTGTAGCCTGAAGAGACAGCAGGAGAGGATCTTTGGGGCAGGGAGTGTGGGGCAGCGGAGTGCATAAGTCACGTCAGCAAAGTGAGCCTACAATCACAAGTCTTGACTACTATCAGGAACAACGCACTGAGGGGCTATAATTGTGTCTTCATTTTATTACATGAAGTCTGGCAAGAATTGGGTTTGGGTTTTTTTGTTTTTCCCTTTTGATGAGAGGAACTGGTTACTTTTCTATGATGTCTACCTGGGTAACCTACAGAAGGAGAGCCAAAACCTCCAACTAGTATGACAAACTTACTGTCACTGCCTATATGATTGGGTTTGGCTCTCCATTTAGCTATTCTTAGTGTAATTACTGACTACCCTGAAATACGTATTTTTTTTAGATCTCTAAAATGATTCTCAAATCGAGTGCAAGTTTCATGCTATGACAGACATAAACCTGAAAACCTCCTCAGACCCCCCACATTTTTGTTGCCTTGTCCTTTTTTTGGCTGGAGGAAGGGCACTCCCTGACACAGAAGTACCCATAAGAAGCCTAACAGTTATACTTAATTCCATACTTCCACCACTTAATTCCCCCAGTGTGTATGATCCATTTCCTTCAGTCTTGCCTCAAGAAACCCTGTTCACTGCTTTCCTCAGAGGGATTAATTAAGACTTCCACCACAAACCTGGCAATAACTTGCACTAGGCTGCACTTACTCAATTTCCTTTTATTTTTTTGTGTTCAACTACAGCCAGAAGTCATCACAAGTCCTCCAGAGGCCACCTCCTCCTCCTCAAGTCCACCAGTATAACTATACGCATAATTGCTCTCTAACATAGTTCAGTGGAATTGATCTATGCTGTAAAAGTAGCAGTCATTAAAAGCATTGAGCCAGGTTAGGAAGCAATTATTTGGTCTGAAGGGCAGGTAACCACTAATGCTGGGCTGAAGAGACAACGATCAAGAGTTGTGGCAGCTCCTCGCTCAGCTTTGCAGCAACTCGGACACACACCCACTGTGCTCCTTACAACACAAGGTACCACATATAAAGCAGAACAAAAGCTACCTGGCAGAAAGGTACACTAACTTCTCCTGTGGACATCCATTTAATGTGGATGAGCTAGTGCCCTGCAGATTCAGACTAGTCTGAGTGCAGTCATACCCCACCACTCAGTCCTGAAGATCCTTTAACTTAAGAACTTGTCTATGCAGAGGAGCTACAGTACAATAAATGATGTAGCAGTAGCCATGCTGGAGTACTTTTCTTTTTCATGTCAAGAAACTAAAAGCAGTTAATCTAGAGGAAGAGGTACCCCACTGTGGCTGTCACCTTCCCTTAAGGATTAGCAGCCCTTTTCTCAAGATAGGCTTAATCTGGAGGAACTTTGGGCAGTATAAAAAAAAAATCCCACCACAAACCCTCAAGCTCAGCTGTAGGGCAAGAGAGAGCAGAAGTCTCTGGTGATATCCACCTACCTCACAGACAGTGCGATGCCACCTTGTTTCCACATGATGTTTGCACTCATTGCACGTATAGACAAAGCGATCCTGCCCTTGAGTATGTAGTTCTACCAGCATGCAGAGTGTGGACCACTTAGATCGGCGCAGTGAGGAGAACTCCCAGTGCTTATCTCTGGCTAAGGTGAGGAAGGCATCTCGCCCATCCATCAAATCACAGCTAAGTAATGGATCAGGGTCCACAATGGGAGGCAGGGTGTTAATTACAGGCCCAGCATGTAAATGAATCACAAAAAAGACCTGCAGATAAATGGGGGAAAAGAAAAATCAATGAGGTTAGATCATCTTGCAGGAAAAAGCTCATGTTCTGCTGCAGCAATGCTATGCTACAAATGTTATCTAATTAACTTAGTTTAGGCTGATCTCTTCCAATATATTCTTAAGACAACAAAAGATTCTAGTGCAATCACAAGCTTTACTCCTCCTGATTTTTCAGTTCTGAGTATTATCATGCCTGGATTTACAGGAATAAAATACCACCTTTATGCAGCATATTTTGACAGTACCTCTTTATGCTTCTCCATAGTGGCATACAGCTTCTGAGACAGATCATTGGACACGTTTGGCATGCTGGGTTTCTTCTTATTAGCTCTGCTGATGCTACTCTTATTCTTGTTGGTTTTTTTGTTGTTCTTTTTCTTGGCATTTTTGCTGTCACCCTGGCTTCCCTGCAATAAATGCATAGGAAAGATGTTACACTTAGAGCTCTCTCCCATTCACTGTAGCTGAAAGTGAAACACTTTCACTGTCAGTAATACAGCTTTGTTCCAATGCCTGAAAATCAACAATACTGTGTTAAATATATCCTATCTTCCAGGAAAAATCAAAAGCCAAACTTGCAGGCAAATTCAAACACTCTTTACAAAAATCTGTTTTTAAAGTATGCATATACATGAAATAATTCCTACTTTACACTTTTTTTTTATTCTCAAACACTGTACTTCAACTTCCACTGCTTGCTTTACAAGATCTCATAGATACTTGATGATAAACTGAGTTACAAATAAAATTAACTTAAATTCCACAAGTGCAGTATTTTGCATCGTTGTGTATCTGGGGTTTCACATACTTGCTTGAACTCTCATTTAATGTATGTTTCTTTGTACTGAACAAATTTAGGGCTAGTACACAGATCAAAACATGCAGGATGTAATACTAACAAAATACATTATTTTTAAGACTTACGACTGCATATGAACTCAAAAAACAAATGCCCCAAATCCCCAGAACCTTCACTTGTGTCTAAGTTACAACAACACAGACCACAGTGACCATATACTGAATACTAGATGTAAGTAAAGAGTAAAAAATAGCAGGTGATGCTATTTAGATGACCTGTGGAAACAGAAATAACTTTCAGACTTCATGTCCTTGAAAAATAAAAACCCAAGGTCTCAGCAGGGAGCTCACCACTCAATACAAACCCCTTTCTAACTGCTAGAATATTAAAACAGGCTACTGAAATACTCTGATATATATATACATGCAAGAAGGTTTCATGAACACTATGTACAAGCAAACACAGGCTTTATCTGCAAGCACATTTATTCAGAGAACATGAAAATATTCCAACTGAAGCAATTATATATATACACTGTTGCCATCCTTCCATTCCATTAATTAGGCTTAGATAGGAATTGCTTGTCCAATTGTGTTTTTTCTGTAACTAATTTTATGAACCTTTTGACCAAACCTGTTTGGAAACTAAATTATACTGTTTTATGGGAAACGAGACAGAGCTCTAAGTGATTTGAAGGTATTCAGAAATGAGTTATTGTACATTCCCACCTCGCCTTCTCTGCCACCCAGCTGGAATTAGGGCATGTCCTGCTTTGCCTAAGCATTTTACAGCACCAACAGATTTGAAAGTCTGAACACCAAAAGGGAGAATAGATTGAAACTTAGGTAACAGTGTAAGGTTTTTTCTACTGTACCTTTAGCGAGTTTATATTTGATCAATTGTACAAAGCTATTCCAACATCAGTAGCATTAAGTGGGAACACAAGGATGTTAACAGTCAAGGCTACATCTTCTCACTTTGGGCGGACAACCTGTACCAGTATCGCAGCTGTGCTGGGCTTTTCAAAACACCTTTTTCCCCCTTTTAGACGCAGAGGTTTACATTGGTGTTTTCACTGGAAGGGCGTGCTATGATTTATTGAAAGTGATACTGTTAGCAAAAGAGGGCTGCAACTTAAATTCCAAGCCTTCTCTTTCAGTTACTTTTATACTGCTGTGTTTGTTGAAATATTTCAGTATTAATAGTTACATTTAGAAGCAACAAGGTGAAAACTAGTAACTTGACGGTTCTATAAAGAACATACCAAAAGCTCTATTAGCTTTGAAGGAGCCACTAAGGTTTAACGGAAGGAACTTTCTGACCCAATGAAATTGATGGATTAAGGTTTAGCACTCCACATAAATCCCATGTAATACATACTGTATGCAAATTGCCATGGCTTCTAAGCTGAATGCAGTTTTCCCCCAGTTAAAGCTTTTGGTTCCACCTCAAGCTGCTAGACTTCAGATTTTCCTACTATATTTATTTTCAAAACACCTTGCTGCAAATCACAAGTAAAGAAGTATAAAAGTGCCTAGACCATTTGCTTACAGATACAATCAAGACAGGAATAAAAATGAGTAATGAAATTCTGGCCAAGACCCTGAAAAACTAAGTTGTTGAGTTTTTTGTTATGCACAAATTGAGAATGCTGGCGAAGGAAAACCACCACCAGGATCAATGTTTCACATCAACGCAAAGCTTGCAATAAGCACTTTGAAATTTCAACCTCCTATTGTCTCAAATTACCATAAATTGCCTTTGCTTAAATAAGAGCAAAATTTAATTCAGCCCTGAAAAATAAAGCATCTTTCAAAATGCAAATATTGAAAGTGACATACAAAGGTGTGAACCAGAAGCTCAACCAAATAACTCTAAGCAAATGTACAGTGATGATGCAAGCCAAAAGTAGCTTAAAAGATTTCTCTGAGAAGAGAGATGCTGAACTGAAATAACTTCTGATTCTGTTAAAAGTACAAAAATAACAAGTCATCAGTATACTATGACCTGAGAGGAAAATCAGAAATTCAGTTAAAGGGAACCTTGATTTAACAACTGATGTGAATGAGCCTCTCTTCTTGTTTACTGGATGTGAATTCTCTATTAAAGTGTTACTTGTCAGCTTCATGAGCCAGAAGCAAACATAGCGTATAAAGTTAACTCACCTCTGTTGTTTCACTAGCCGCAGTACTTTCTTCCTTTTTCCTTTCTTCCTCTTCCTGCTCCAGCTCCTTAATGCTTTCTTCCAGCACATTGGGCCAGAAATCACCTTCAAAATAAGGCAGCTCCTTGGCACTTGTCAGCCTGTCCTCAGTTGCTTGCTTGAAGATGTCCTGTTAAGTGTATCACACAATGCCAAGAAAAAATAAACAAAGACTGCTCAGGAGAGAGAGAAGAACCAGAGACCTGATCCAGTGCTTCACTGAACAGCTGTGTCTCAAAGCCCACAGCTCACCACTGACAGGCCTCCTTTTCTGGGTGCTGCTCAAAACCTGGCCTGGCAGTATTGGTAACAGCCCTCTCCCTGTTTCATCTCAGAAAGACAGCTGCTGAGGCTCTCCTGGACCCCCATCATGCAATCGGTTCATGTTCCTGATATGATGGGAGAGACTACAATACTCCTGGAAAGCCTAACTACCCCCTCCCTGGTAACTATGCCAATTAAAAATGAAGCCTACAGTGCCTGGCTTATCCTACACTGGACAAGAGCAGGAACTGTTCTAGTGACAGCAAGTGTGTCTCATCCAGCCCTTTCTCTTACAAATTTGAAAGCACATAAGTACTGCAATGCATGTTGCTGGGCTGTGTATCATAGGTGCAATGAGCCTGGTAAGTCCAGAATTGCTGAATGCACTGTACGTCTACTACACAGAGGAATCCTGAAGTCTGGTTGTGGTAGGGGGACCATATGCAGCCTGTGTCCTTCACTAAAGGCTGGCTGAATCTCTGGGGGCCACCTGGACAAAAAGATTGGCGACCACCAAGAGGAACAGATATTCTGAAAAGGAACAGGTACTTTATACAGTTTGTCTGGAGGTGGTTTTTTAAGGTGCATTGTGTTTAACAAGCACATACAACACAAGCCAAGTTTCTTCTCTGGATTAACTTCAAGACCACCTTACCAGAGACAAACAGGTTTTCTAGTTCTTTGCTATGCCACATCAGATGACAAGGCTTACTATACATTGTTCTACTCCACACATTTAGAAACTGTCACTGGCAATCAAAACATCAATTTTTTCCAGCAATGTCACTACCATTAAGAAATTCTTGTGAATTTTATCACTTAAAGAGTGGCAAATGCTACTTTTGCCATCTTTAACATATTTCCTTGGTTACACGTGCTATATTCTCCAGTTGTGAAAATAATCCTTCCTCATGTGGAGAAGCTGTTTTATAAGCAGTTTTTTGATTTTACACTTAGTGGGTCCAGTATTCCACCTGATTCTTGATAATCACCAGAAGCAAACAACTTGTATAAACCTTAACAAGCCAAATAGTTCCTTGCCTAGAAGATTGCAGTGGAAGACAATACACAAAGGAAGGTTCTTGCACAGTTCTCTTAATGCAGAAACCAAAAGAACTCAGTCTGAAAGGCAGGACCTCCAGAAAATCTAGGAAAATGAAGACCAGCTGAGAATAAAATCCCTTGTACAACACTACCACAGCTTCATGCATTGTGAAACACTACTAGCTAGCTTCAAACAAAAGCCCATAAAAATTAATTCAGAAAGTACAGTAGCAAACCTTGTAGTCATGAATGATTCTCTCAGCAAATGCCTTGTCCAACATCTTCTTATA
This sequence comes from Coracopsis vasa, assembly GCA_026283785.1. Taxonomy (NCBI): domain Eukaryota; kingdom Metazoa; phylum Chordata; class Aves; order Psittaciformes; family Psittacidae; genus Coracopsis; species Coracopsis vasa. The sequence goes on from JANHGB010020853.1 coordinate 13,609, forward strand.
CCATTCTTGCAAACGTTTGGGTTTGGGTATTTTCTGATCAGGTGGATGGCAATGAAAAATATAGTCATCTCCTTCACTTGGGGGACAGGCCCAAATATGTCCTGTCACATACCTGCATTTCACACACAAGGAAGAAGTCTTAATCATTCTAACATCTTAAAATTAATTCAGACAAACTGAGATACAAATTTACACCTCCTCCTTTTCCTTTTTCTTTGTAACAAATGCTGAGGCAATAACCTCTATTATACAAGAGATGAGAAAAGGCCTGGGATATAATAATGAAGCTTAAACATCAAGTGAACCTCTGATAAAAAACCAATACACTGTCAGTTAAAGAATTCTAACACCATGTTAGTGATAAAATCCAAATTTCTGCAGAGAAAAATTTGCCTCTCCACAGAGGCATTTGTTCCAAGCATCTCAGAGGGGGCAGAAGAGAGACTATCCCAAGTCAAAAGCTACTTAGTATCCTGAATTAAAGAAACAATACGAACAAAAAGGGTTTCTTTCTTTACAAAGACCTCACTTACCCAAGTTTCTTCACATACTCCAAATATCCAATGAGGATTTCATGATAAACTGCAGTTCGGAGACAACGGGGGCGGAAGAAATGAATACTATCTAGATATGATATGTACACACGCCTGTAGGAATGAGAGAAGAATGACGGAAAATCATGTATGGCTGAACATCTGTTTTGTCTGCTGAGAATTGACTTTTATTTTAGATATGTATCCAGCCAGACTGAACAAAGACAAATTAATGATATTAGTTTAATGTATATTTAGGCATCTTAACGTGGTATGAAAAGTTCTCAAAAGCAAAAGATGAGTAGCATTCTTTCAGACAGCAAGAATACACAGAGAGGCAAAATTAAACACAGAATACAAAAAATTGCAACATTTTTGCTGTGGTATTTGTTTTCCCCTCCCAAGTCATCTGCAGTCATACAGGAGGACTTACTTGTGCCACAGAACTGAAACACATCTTCTGTATTTGCCCAATAAATGTAGCAAGATGTTCTCTGTGCAAGAACCACCAGTACAGAAATGAAAAAGTACCTTGTATTTGGAGGGGGGCAATCTGAGCCGTACTCCTGTACGTGCATGCCAAAGAAGCACACGTCGACTCCATCTATTTCCTCAAATGCAAACAGAGCTTTGGTACGGTAAGGGAAAGATTCCGACATCTCACCAGAATCCACGAATCTGAAGAAGGGTGGTAGGAAGGGGAACATGAGTTAAAAAAAAAAAACAAAACACCACCAACAAAAAGCCAATTATTAAACCAGTGTCCAACCAGGAAGAGGAAAGTCCTTTCAACCTTATTCTTAACTTATTAGAAATATTTATGCAGAAGTTAAACATGGTCAGATCAGAGCTGTATAAAACAGGGAGCCCTGTTACTATAAAACTCATGACAAGACAGTTTCCATACAGTTATCATGCGAATGAATAGGCAAGCATTGAGTGCAAGAGCATCCTCGGAAACTGCAATCCTTGTAACATGGTGCAGAGAAGAAAACCTGATGCATTACGATGAAGTGATGTCATGTAAACACTGTCTTTGTGAATTAAAGCCAAAGTACTTTCTAGAATAAACATTTTATGCTTTCCCTTTATGATGAGACAAATTAAAAGTAACTTCAAAAAGCTAAGGTATTTATGCAAACACAATAAAAAGAAGGAACAGTAAGGATGAGAATCTCAGCTACTGCTCCAAACTAAACTATGGATTCTGTAATACTAAACAAACACAGTCAGACTCTCTCTCAAGATTTAGTAATACAAAGTCATAGCATAACCAAAACCAGGATGTCTCTGCTACCCCCCAACAGTTGAAATACAAGTGTCATCTCTTCTCAGTTCATTTACTGCATACTGCTTTTTTTACCTTTCATTATCTTATAAATGCCTGAATTTCAAAAACATGCAAAAGGATGAAGGCACAAATTAGCACCATTTCGAGATTTTTATGCAGAGAGACATCAACACAGTAATTAAAAAAAAAAAAAAATCAAGATCACATTTATTGTAATTAAAAAAACTAACCTCGATTTCATTCCTGGTTTCACTTCTACTGTCTTATCTGAACTTGCTACTACTCTGACAAAAACCTCTCCAGCTTCAGGATGATTCTGTCGCCGCAAGAATTTGTTTACTCTGTCTTCCAAATGGTTTCCTAAACGTGTAGTCTGTAGCCCTAGAAATGAAAGGGTAGAACATGACAATGGAAATGTTAATGCTGGAGAAATTACTGTTAAGTTAGGGTGTTACCATGCTTGTAAGGTCTTTCAGGTTGCTTCTCTGTATAGAAGTAGGCTTTTTACTCTTTGTTTTACCTTCGTATGAAAATTTGATGCTTTTATTTATGCAGTCAAAATTAAAAAAGCAAACCCATCCATGTTTTTAACCAAGCCGTAAGTGTTCACACCATACCGTGGAAGCTAAAACCACTATAGCGGGAAAATTACTTTGTAAGTGAACTAACAAAGGTAGCTTTACATCGCATTTCTAAATTTGCAAGCGTATTTTATGAACACTGCAAATGTTTTCTCCTAACAAAAACACTATCTGGCTGTTTGACAGAGATTACATCACTTTATAGATCTGGCTCAATGCCACACCTTTTTAGGCAGAGGAAAGCAAATCAACAGAAATGAAAAGCCTTTTGACTTCAATGGAGATTTCATTGCTTTTTCTTTTCAAGAGAGCTTTTAGATTGAACAGTTACAGTAATCTGCACATAAAGCTTACATAGTTCTTGCACAGCGATAGAGGTCTTTAAAAGTTCAAGTCCACACATTGTCCAGATCCCCCCCTCTCGGTTTTTACATTTACAATTAGTTTTTGTAGGGATAGCTGGTTTTGTGGTATTACAGGATGTGATGGATTTCAAATAAATCCATAAAGTACAGAAATTAAGTTGAAGATTTTGATTTAAATTAAGAAAACAGAAGCAGCACACTCTTTTGACTTGAAGACTTATGACTATTTCTCTTTTCCTGCTGTACTTATTTCACCAACTAGCATTTCTACCTCATTTTTACAGTCAATCTGCTATCTTTTTCAAAGTGACGGCGCAACGTGCAGATGTTTATTTTACTAAAATGCATTTAATTTTCAGCTCTCCATTGCTTCATTTTTCAGTTATTATTTGGCTATTGACACAAGGCTGTTGGTTCTTCTTCCTGACTAAGAGCTTGCACACAGAATGCTGTATACCTATGCCAAAAATTATTTTAGGCTCCAATACTGTGTAAAAAAGCCACATATACTCAAAGGAAGACCTCACTTTCTAAGGGATTTACATACATAAAATTTAATTTCATAATCAGTTTATAGAAATGGCCAAATGTGGTAATCTTGTTTTACATCTTTTAGTCTGTCTCCTTGTCCAATGGGATTCCGTGGTTATGACCAGCACAACACATTCTGTGATTCTAATAATCATTTACTGAGAGCAGATAATTAAACTTAAAGGCATGTTAAAGTAAAAATTACACTATGCCTTTTACCAATTCCAGTACACTAGCCTTTCCCAGTGTTTCCCAGCCCAATACAATACATTGGGCTTTCCATATATATTAAAGGGGGTCGATTTTAAAGGAAATAGAAAGATTCTTAAAGAAAAATCTCAAATACTTTCTGAAGAAATTATTTCATTTTGTTGGTTTCTCAGAAAACAAATCAGAATAAAAAAGAAACACCTCAGTTTCAGCTAATGGGTTGGTACATTTTTAGAAAGCCATTTTAGTTAACTATACTGTCTTGTTGTGTGTTCATTTTACCATCTTTTCAATGCTAAGCAGCTGAAGGATATCTGCTACCTTTCTTATGCTGCAATTCATTGAGACTTGAAAAACAAAGAAAAAGACCAGATAAGAAGATAAAAAGAAAGAGGCAGCACTGTAACAAAAGGAACTACAGTCACATATTTGGATACATTAGAATGCGCAAATTCTTTTAGAAAGCAACTAGATTTTGGTTCTTGGACACCTCTAACATACGTACTTCCAATAAAAGTACAGGTCTCAATGAAAACTGCAGTGCGAACTTGAAAAAAGGCATCCAAACCAGTAACAGCATAAAAGACTTTCAGGCTCATTAAGTATCAAAGTTTTGTCGCAGTAGCAATGGCCAGACATTTCTTACAGCATGAGTGACTGGACAGATAGGAAGAAAGTCAAACTTCTGGCTGTGTCTTTTTGTTGGGAAACTATTTTGGGTGACTTATTTGCCAAGATATCTTTTGTCTTTGAATGTCTCTGCATTAGCTACTGGTTAAGTAATATTTGTAGATTTTCTTAGTAAGAAACATACTTCAAAAGTTAAGAATTTTCACAGCATAAGCTACCTATATCCTGGTTTATATGTTGTATTTGGCATGCTATCAGTCAGGTTTATGCAACCTACTTGCATTGTGGTTAAGATAACGAATTTGACTTAATATACATTAGGAATACGAATGTTATCATAATAGCTGAGCAGTAGCTTGCAGCTGAGGGATGTGCTATCTTGATTATCAGCAGTTGTGCCAGCATGCTTGAGAAAGGGTAGAAATACTGATGGCAATTCATTAAGTAAAGTTTGTTATGGGGAGGGAGGGAGAGAGGAAACATGTTAATGTTTCACACCTTCATTGCTCATGTTTGTTTTCAGGTCAGTAGTAAGACCAAGGTTTTGACAATAAGAGCAGGCTTTCCTTCCCTGTTCTTATGTTTCCACTAGAGCACTGTTCAAGAAAACTGATCTCAAGAGCCGAGCCCACCAGTGGATTACAGCTGGCAGCAGGACTCAAGGGAAAAAGAAAAAAGGGGAAGGAAACAGAGATGAGTGGAAAGGAAAAAAGCACCATTATTTCCCTGTGCAGATTCCCAAAGAGCAAAATGGTCACCTGGAACTAAATGGCTGCTTACTCAAACTTTAAGCAATGTCACAGAACAACTGCAGACATACAAGGAATTGCATATTTATTTAAGACAATTTACATTAATGTATGCTGTGCAGTCAGCATATAATAGAAAAGACATCTATTTAAAACAGTTGCCTAAACCTACATTTTTATTTCATCATTTTATTAATGTTCTCTTACTATCTTAAACGATCTTTAATGAGGCTAATTTTAGTCTTTTTAACAATACTATCTTGCATGCGTCAGGTTACTCCAGAGACCGTTTTGATTACTGTAACCTAATACGCCTCATGCAGCATTATCATCTCCAAATTATCCCCCTTCGAATCTCTTATTATGCAATCAACCACACACGAAGTTATCAAGAAGTTCCATTATTAATGCAAAACCATGCTTTTATTACAATTTGGAAGATTCAGACTTGCAAAGTCATGGTACGACAGGGTAATGCCCAGAATTTCCAAGGACCAAAGAAGAACAAGGGAGGAATCGAGTGTTCCTGTAAGTTCTAGTTGTTCAAGTGTCTGAATCACCCTCTTGGTTTCCACACTCACGTTATTTTCATTCTCTGTGCACTGACATTGCATTTTCAATGCTAGTTCCTACTCCTTCCCCGCCATACAAGTCTGTATGAGTAAAAGTTATCAAATTATGTCCCCTGATCTTAAATGCATGTAAAGAATGCCTGTGTAAGGATTATTATGGAGACTGAGGCAACTTGACCTGGCATCTTTTGGTATGCTCTTTAATGCATGTTTCAACAATATTATGACAATGGTTACTTCCAAGAAAATGTAGACACAGCACAATTGGTTCCTTCTTCTAGTGGACAGTTCCACTCTACAAGCAAAAGCTCTTCAAGTACATTAGTACTTGACATCACCACAGTACACCTGAAATGCAGCATAACTTGTTACTACATGTTATTTGAAGGGCACAAAGGTTACAGTAATTTACATTTTCAACACTACATGGAAACATGCCTAAATATAGTAGGGTGCATACAGCCTTATGTTTCCCCTGTTCTGTTTTCCCCTAACTTCTTTGAATTTTATAAAAATAAGAACACAGACACCAAATACCTCACGCAGCATTAAAACTTAATACAAACACATAAAAAGCAGGTCTTTAAAACGTTGATTAAAATTCTGACAGCTACTAAAGCCTTGGGCTACACTACTCCCCATCTGCAAACATTCCTGTACTGTTCATGGTGCCAACAGAAGGTCTCAATCAAAAAGCTATTAGGGGTGGCAGGGAGAAGATGAAAGTTTAAGATAAAAATAGAAATATCAAACTCACTTTTAGCACTGAATTTGTTTTCTTTGCGTGTTCTACCAGTTTTCTTCAAACAATTATCACAGACAAACCTATTGAGAAAAAAAAAATTTTTTTTTACCAAACCCCTTAGTATACACCCATTACTGGCCAGCTTAAACCCAGTGTTTGAACCCATCTCTCCCTTTCTGAGGGATTTCACGCCTTTATAAGCTGTTTTAATTCTGCCAAGCAGTTACACCTGCATTTGTGTTCTGCACTATAGAAACTTACCTCCAACCACCTTCCATTGTTTAGTAGTTTAGAAAGAAACCACAGAAACCTGCATCTATGAACAAGTTGGTTTCATGCAATTTTTATCTGAATATACTGAAACGAGACCCCAACCATCAAAAAATGTATTTAGAAACACTTTGTCCTTTTGTACTCAGCTCTTAGAAGGCAGTGACTGCACATGAAAGAGCAAAGGCAGAAAGTCTTGATTATATAAGCTACACTGATTATTATACAAAGGGTAAAAAACACTAACAAACATCTTACCCTGAAGGCCAAATAATATCATAATGCAATACACAAATCTGGTGCATCTTCCGACCACACTCTTTGCAGTCAACAAACCTGAGAAGAAAAACAGCAATCACTTTTGTTGTTAGGCAAGTGATTTTCCAGAATTCAAAAAGAAAGAAGGACTTTGCAACCTTTTGCTAAGAACTGAATCAACTTCAGCAGGCCCCATTTATGTGTCAGTTTAAAAAAAACAACCACAAGCTGACTAAATGGTCATTCAACTTACTGCAGATGTAAAAACTAGTCATTTGTGAATCACTGTGCCAAGAGAACATGTATTAGCTTGTCCCTGCCTGCATGGGTCTGCTGTAGTTCTGTCGTTGGGGTTTTTTTTTGGTGTTTTTTTTTGTTTGTTTGTTTTTTGGTTTGTTCTTTTTTTGTTTTTTCAAATAGCATGTCAAAATTCCTTTTTTGGATGGGAAAAACGTTAGAGCGTTTCCAAGTCAAGACTGCAACACCAGTGATGAAGACAAATGCATCAGGGTCTACCTCTGCAGTCTCCCTTTAAAGGTCTGTGGAAGGAATTCTATTTAGTATTTGCAAGGATGAGAAGGAATCAAAATGTATTCTGTATCAAACTGCCAGGGAACAAAGTAGTAGTAAGATAAAATGATGTTTCAGCTAGTTAAGGACAGCAGGAAAAGTAGCACAGTGCTGCTGAAGGAATGTTCAACTTGACTTTTACCAAACTTCCTGAGGGCAACAAGCACAAGGGAGGAGGATGGCTCTTTCAATGGGTTAAGCTTCTCTTCACTCAAGTGAAGAGAAAAATGTGTTTTAGAAGTCTAGCTAAATGGAAGAGGAAAATGCTAAACCCCCCCATGTCCTCAGGGTTTGGTGTGAAAGGCTCTATATGACAGAGCACCATTTTCAGCTAGTTTTGCAGTGCCTTGCAGAACACACCTTAGGAATTACCCAGATAAACAGAACTAGAAACTGCCATTAAAGCAGGCTCGTGTTTTCCCCTTGAATATCAATACTAGACATCACATTTGTAGCATGCTCTATGAACTGCAGAGACAGATTCTGCAGCATGTTTGGGTAAAGATGGGGGCAAAATTAAGGCTTTTTTATTCACTGTCTGATTTCTGAAGTGCTGGCTAAAGGACAAGTGGTGAGAAAAACTATGGCCTGGTACTTACGGCTCTGGATCTAGCGTATCATTTTTCTTCTTTTCAAACTGATCCTTAGAGATGGTTCTGGAGACAAAGAGTTAGTATGAAAATTCAGTAGTACCTTAATATCAGAGGCCAAGACAATATCATGCTTTTCTGAACTGCAGCAAATGAGCAGACCTTAAGTCTGAAGAAAGCATATCATTTATTTTCTATTCAGAGAAAGCAATTCAGTTCATTGTAAGCTCCAGAAAGTACTTTTCCCATTTCACTTTCTGTGTAAATTAAAAGCAAAATAAGATACCCAAGTATACACATAAATTTAAGATCATAAAGAACAGGGGAAGCTATTGTCAGTAAAGCAGCCACTTTCCAAACCAGCTTGTATTCCTCAAATCTTAAAAGCTTTGGTCAGGTTAAAGACAAGCCTTTGGTTTCATGAACAAAAGCTGTATTTTAAAATGTTAGACATCAGGATTAGCTGAAGTCTTTAATTTGAAAAGGTAATGGATTAGTGATATTTATTTACACACCTTCCATTCCCCCTGCTCCAACCACATTAGCTAGTACCTGCTACCCCTGCAATCAGTTTAAGGGCAACTCTTTAGTAGCACAACTGGACACAAGCAACGCTGGCAAAAACCTCCTATGAGTAAGAAAGTAGACTTTTCGCCATGAACACCACCACTGGCCATGGTGTTTTACTATCATATCAGGACTAGATATCATCCCTACTATTTAAAAATATGGCATGCAGAAGAAAGGAAGCAACTTACGTTTGAGGCTGGGAAGGGTCATCACCCAGGGTGACATTCTCCCCCTGAATTTCAGTGAAACACTTCTCACAGAAGTGATACCTGTCAGCAAGAAGGCCATATTTGGGTGAACTGGTCCAGCACAACATACAGCCACCCAAGCACGGAGCCACCAACCAGAGCAGGGCAGATCACCACGACGAAAGGGGGGGCGTTGTTGGTTGATTGATGGGTCAGTGTGGACAATGAGAAGGAACAGAGGGAAGGGGAGGGCAGGATTAGAGAACAGGGGAGGGAACAAACAGCACAGACATAAGAGGTAAGACGCAAACACCAAGACAACACAGAGCAGAAAGCCAAGGCAAAGCACAGATTAGCATTCGGTCTCATTTTAGACATTACTAACAAGTCGTCGGGTGTCAGATTCAAAATTTGGGGAGGATTAATAAAGTAGCTACCAAGTGCTACATTTGTATAGACTTCAAATTTAAGAATTTGGATTTGATTTGCATTACTTAGGAAAAAATGCTTTTTGATTCCAGGCTTCCGACTGATCAAGTTTCCTTTGGGTAAAAACACAGCCTGTCAAAAAGCTTTAAGAACACATTTATTACAGATTTAGGTGATTAGAAAATATGCTGAAAGCATTTACTGATTGTCAGTAAAAATTGTAAAAGCAGAAAAAAGTCTATAAAAATATTAAATTAAAAAGTTATTTGACTATAAGATTAAATGTGACCAATTGCTCAGCTAATATTCTTTAATATAAATGAAACCAAATCCATACTCTAGACAAACATTTAACAGAAATGCAATTGTGGGTCAGAGTTTCCAGCCATTTATCTATATAGGTATAATATATGTATATATGTGAACAACATTAAATATTGTACATACATACATTTATCAGGGTACATTAAAGATGTGGAATTAAGTTTTACAAATTGAATGAGGCTTGGTACAATTTTTGGTCACCAGACCAAGAGCCAATTCAAGTTATACTCAGCAAAACCAATGCTGCAGTTTAACAAACCAAGCTGAGTAAATTGGAATACAACTATGAAAATACAATCTGCATTTGAAAAAAAGAAATAAAATCACAAAGTTACATGGATTTTGGTGGGGGTTTTGGGTGTGTTTGTTTCAGATGAACTGGAACCAAAGTTGTCAGGGTCATTAAAAATAAAATAAAACAAAGGAGGCTAAACGTTTGGAAAGGATATGAATTCACACATGAACAAAGGTAACAAAGAGAGGCCAGAGCTGTAAAATGCAGGAAGGCCACAAAGGATCGCCAAAATAAAAGAGCTTTATGGAGGATCAAGAGTGAGAGAGTATAAGCAGCAACGGCAGCACAGTAAAACGCAGTTTTAGTACTCAAACACTAGAACTGTAAGAATGGTAAGTATAAAAAGCATCAAACGAGACTCAATGTCACAATGAACCAACAACTTAAGAGATGGAGATTAATAAAAAAGGCAGCTTGCCCCTTCAAACACATACTCATATAGTTAAACTACTGGAATCCAGGTGACAGAACTCCAAGGCTGTGCTTTTCTGGAGGCACGGAAGCCAGTTATAGGCACTTACTGAAATGCATGGAACTGCCTCCTGTGACACACACAGGCCATCAAGTCACCACTACATGTTTCTAAACCGTTGTGAGACACAGCGCAGCAAGCGGGAGCGGGTCCTCCAGCAGTGCCCAATGCATTAGGGAAAGATGCTCTGCAGAGCAATCTGTGTCCTCCCCAGGCTGGAGCCAGGTCTGTGTTACCACAGCATAATTTACAAGAGCCTGAAAACTTCTGCAAACTCTGCCAGCTGGCTCAGGCTCGAAGAGCTACTCTGCTAGCCAAGAAGCACTTAAATGCAGCAACACACTGAACGCTCCCTCTACTGTGGGACTGCTACGAAGAGGAAAAAAAGGTGTATTCTATTCTAGTTAATACAGCCCATACTGACATATCCATGTAGGCATCTTACTAGGAGGGCAACTGCAACTTTGATAGCAAACACTTGAGCTAAAATGCCCTGCTCCCTGTCCAGAGGGCTGCTTGCCAGCCTGCCAAAAGTTAAACTGCAAGTGACTTCTGTGTCAGCTTGACCAGAGCTAAACACATCACCCTCCCAGGGAAAACCAAGCATTTTGGAGCTGATAGTGCAATAGAACAAGGTGAGGAGGAAAATAAAGTATTCCAGTAATCTGTAATCATTTGTAATGATAAATGTATCATGGTTGTTACAGAACAATATTACAAGATAATTTAAGGACTGCATATTGACACTGCACATCTCATTTACACTAATTTCACTCACTTCGTACCCCTACATGGATACAGTATTGTTTAATAAATAAAAAAACCCACCCCAAACCCTAAACATTACAAGTTCAGTGTGTAAAAGGATATAAAATTCTCTGTCCTTTATTTTCTATAATATGCCTCCTTAAATTTTTCTTCAATTAAAAAACTAATTACTTTTCTTACGAACAGTTTGCTCCTTTTAAGAGTCAGATTGGGAAGGACTGAAACACAGAAGGACCCTTCCAAACACCAGAAAAATCCATGGTCAAGGCTCCTGTTAATAGTTAATACTTTCCTACATTTAAACAATCCCAGAAAAGGTTAACTCTAATCCATTTTCAGAATAATTTATGGGCTTTCAAAGCATTCATGAAACTGAGCAATGAGGTTGCCTTTGATACTGGATTTAAGTTACACTGCAGAACTCCAACTAGCTTCACCAGCACAGGTATTTTGCCCTCTGCTCATGCTGCAGCAAGCTCAGTCTTGCAGGGATGAGGGCTTCAGTTTCACAGTGTGTTAAGTACGTGTTCCAGATCAAGAGGGGATCACAGGATTTCAGATCCTGCAGAACCAAAGCCTTAGCACCAGCAAGAGTCAAGCCTTAACGCATGATATTAAAATGAGGAAATAAAAATTGAAATACAGTGAAAATGAGTCACCTAAAGATCATGAACATTTGTCCATAAAATAACCAAGGTGAAACAATAGCTATAACTTATTATGAACATGGACTCTCAGAAATGGAGGCTTGCTTGTAAATCAGTGACTTTTGCATGTCACTAGAAACATTCAGCAAACCCCAGAGAAAGCATACAGTATTCTAGTTATAAGTGTCACAGAAAATCCAAAGAACGTACTTATTGCAACACATCAAAAATGAAAAGCTTTTCAAATGCAGACTGTTCAGATGACTGATTCCCATTTATCAAAGAGTAACAGTATGGTTCCATACCAAAGGCCAGAAAATGCTCAACCTCCGCATTAACAGGTGAACTTCCAGATGTAATTAAGTGCATTCAAAGGAAATTCTAAATTAGTAATTGGATGTTAGTACTGATGTGAAATACCAATCAGTTTTCTCAACTGGATAGTCACATATGAAGTACATTTTCTGAACACTTAACCTAAATGTCTGCTTTGCTATGGAAGCCCAACAGTTCTATACCAAAAAATTAACTTTTAATTACTGAACTGTAGTGCCAGAGTTCATTTATTCTGTGGTGCCTACTAGTTGTAATTTAGGTATGTGATACACTGAGCTTGAAGTACACCCCATTTTGTCTGTTCTGCAAATGGAAGAAGTCAAACACACTTGACCAGTTAAAGATCTGTTGGAACGACAGAATGTGTTTTTCACTAATGTGCTATTTGGTTATGAGAAACCTAAGATTTGAAGATCACTATCACAGGAAACAGTTACTTTGACTGCTTTAGAGCAATACATCTGATGAATAAGGGCTTTCTATGATCTGACAGTCCAAATGCATACTTAAAAATATGGTGACTGGGCTTTAGAAATATTTTCTTAAAAAACCCAACCCAAAAAACCCATTTATCACTTGATTTAGTTGGCCCGAAAGAAAAAACCTCATAGAACCCCAACCCACACCCACCCCCAATACCCAAACCCAACCCTTCCTCACAACATCTGGATCAACAGAAATCTACACCTACTTCTGTTCTGCTACTGGCCTACTGACACTTAAGATAGATCACCTCCTTTTTATTACTACCCTTTCAGACTAAACTCAGTGTAAATGGGCCATCACATTTATAACAGGTAGGAAACTGAAATATTGCATTGCTGATTCCAGAGGAGCCCACTGCCCCATCAAGCCTGTACTTGCTAGCAAACAACACTGCCTTCCACTCAGTAATCCATATGATTAAACACTGACTTAAACAGGAGAAATATAACAGAAAAAAACTTAAATTAAAAATTACCTCTTCAATTATTCCTGAAGCTGCTTTTCAAATACAGCACTACCTGGATGCATAACATGGAAAGTATTTGAAATTCTACCATTTAAGAGATGGTATTTAAGGGTTGTTTTTCCCTCACTTCCAGTATTGAGCACTATCTCTTTAAATGCATTTTAATTGCTTTATTTCTGCCCAGACTATTTTCAGAGTTCACAGTGGCTGTATAAAGCCTTTTATGAGATCTCATGAATTTACATTCTTCCATGTCAGTAGCATCTGCCTCATAAAGGCCACCTAAAACTCAGCATACAATTTAAGATGACACGTTTTCATCTCCCACACCGCGCTGCTTCAGCTAGGCTGCACACAACAGTCTTGCACTATCTTACAGCATGTTTGGTGATGTAGGGATTACCCTAAGAGAGAAGAAATGCAAGCACTGACTGTCCAAATCAGTTAACTTCAGTTAGACAACAGCCTGCCGTGCACTTTGCAGCTGGCAAAACATATAGCCTGACAAGCCTATGGAAAGCAATTCATAACTTTGTTTTAAACAGGGAAAAGGAAGTTTGAGTGTCAGCCCATTTATGGTTGGCATTTGGGGAGGGGAAACATTATCTAGGAAACCAAAATCAAAGCCAAGTTCTAAGTTTACTTTGTTATTACAGCACTGTTGATTTAAGCACTAAGTGGGAAATCAGTCTTATAATGTACAACTGTTTAATAATCATACAAATACCAAATCCTAATACTAATTAACAAATAAGAGACTATTGTTGTCACAGCTTCTCAGGAATCTCTGGGTAGTTTTCAATGCTAATTCAAAGCTAACTTAAACAGAATTAAGTACTGACTAGCAATAGAGAATGTAAGTCTTGCAATCAATCACTGTATCCCTTACTTTACAAATTCTGACACTAATTCTGACAAGCACAAACCTGTGTACTTTTTTACATTTCTCCCAAAACAAGGTAACATGGTTTCTCAGTGCCTTTGTGCAATTCCGCCCTTTCTCCTTCAGGACCCTGCTACTCATTTTGTGGGAAACATGGACAACTTCACTTCCACTCACGTGGTGTATGGTGCATCATAACTAAAAGCAAGTACTTAAGTACAGTATCAAACTGCAGCACAGGAAACTAAGGGGTCACTTGCAAAAGGACACCATGCAAAGATATATATGTAACTTTTTCTTGACTGAGCTGACAAAGGAAAGAAAGTTAATAATCCTTCTCCGTACGTGCAGAGAACTCAAAGGATCTCACCTACTGAATAAGAGGGAGGGAAAAAAAAAAACTGTCATGGACTTACCTATTCTGGTAACTGTAGTAGGCAGCATCACGAGGAATAGTACACAGCTGCTTGCCATAGCAGCACAACGTCTGTGGAGAAAACTCATACTGCAAAACAAAGAGAAAAGCAGCTTTAAAATGTAATCTTATGTTAATCAAGTATCTATTAGACAAACCTTACAGACATCATAACATATTATGTTTATCAAACTCTTTCAAACTATTGTAAATGCATTAGCACAGCTTTCTTAATTACAGTTATTAACTATGTAAGCTAAAGAGCTGACCCTCTAACTGCCTCCTTCATTGTGACAGACATGGGAAACAAGCAAAGCGTTTTAATGTCGCAAATGACCAAAAAAGGTGTTCTCCAAGGGAGAAAATTGCAACAATAATAATAGAATAGCAGCAAGAAGAATGCTGTCTACCTTTTTTAGCTCTTAGCATGTTTATAATAAAGCCGAACTTCTAGCAAACCTTTCATTCACTACTTCAATTTTTTTTAAGAGTCTACAAAGCTCATGTTTTATCTGATTAATCAAGCTAAGTTCTTTGGCAGGATACAATTCCATCCATGGAATACATACCTTGCGCCCACAACAGTAGCCAAGTGATTGCATAACAGGATCAATTTCTTGTTCAAACACCTCCGCAAGTTTAGTGCAAAACTTGTAGACCCTGGAAGTCTTGCGATTGTAGAGCCAGGCGTTGTTAAACATCAGCCAAACATCGTCCACATACTGCCAGGGTTCCTGGTACTGCCCAGTATCCAATTTACGTTTAATGGTTGAAAGATCCATAGGATTCTTCACAATGTCGAAGTAGTCCTTCAAACACACACAAAACCCTTTATTTTTAAGATGTCAACTGTTCACAGTATTTTGAACAGAAAAGACAAAATGTTTATATGAGCAAAGACAAAACACACAAACATTTTATGGCTTTTTTTAATGCCAACTCACCGGAATCCCTAAGAGCTGGGGATCCACAGGCTGTCGAAAAGGTAGAGACTCTGGGTCCTGCCGGTACAAAGCTTCAAGGGTAGGCATGAGAGCCTGTCGCAGCTCCTCAGGTTTGAAAACTGTTAATGAAAGTCAGAAAGGTTAGAAAATTTCCTTCTGTGTTTCCTAACCTCTTGACTCCCCTAAAAAAAAAAAAAAAAATAATGATGAAGAACCATGTTAGCATAAAAATCTTTAAAGGGATTTCCTGATCTACATAGCTGATTAGAGGCAAAACTTACAATCAAGAGGCTACTGCACAGCTTTTGTTTACTCAAATCACAGTAGGTGACATTCCCAGAGTAAGTAGGCAGGAACAACTGTAGTTTATAATGATATATATTCTAGCACATAAAAAGAAGTACTTATCCAGAAACAAATTAATTCAATTGCTTTAATGTGGATGAACCTTAGCTCTTCAGAGAAGAGACAAAGCATATTTTCCTCTCCCTCTTTTCTAACCTTGTTTGCTATTTCCAAGGCAAGACACTTCTTGCAGAATACCACAGTGGACAAGGCTGAAGAGCCAACTCTACAGAGAGTAACCAGATGTCTTGATAGTTGGCATAGGGATTTCCTGGCCATAGTATACAAACGTTCCTGAACTGATGCACTGTTAATTGATTTTTAAAGTGTTAATACTTTCAGATTTATATGCATCATTACAACCACTTGGCAACAGTGGCATGGCAACAGCCACATTTCTTTCAACAGTCGATGACAAGGACAAGAAAGGCAATGCATTTTCTGAAAAATAATGATAACTTGGGAGAGCTCTTTGAACATCTCAGCAGTGTAATTAAATTTATTTCCTTAGGAACAGAGTTTTTAAATAGGAAAGAATGCCTATTATTGAGAATAAAATAAAAAAAAAACAGACAAATAAGTGAAGCAAAATGGCATCTAATATTTATCTACCTGGCTGAAATAAGAACGATACCAGGAAAAGGGCGCAATTAGGAGTTCTGTTGAAAGCACTTAAATCAACAGGGCTATAGTGACCCCTTTGAAGCTGATCATAGCTTCTGTCACTCAACTGGTATTTTGGCAAGATACAAATTGCTTTTTGTGACTTCTGGGTAAAAATCTATGATTTTAAAAAAGTTGGGTTTTTTTTTTCCCCTCCTTTTTCATTTGGGAGGTATTTCTGAGAGAAGTCTTTTCATGTCAGCTGCACTTACCAAAATCACACACAAAATAAAGCAAGACAAGAAATTAAGTTGACACTACTCAGAAGAAGAAGTTCTGAAGCATTACGTTCTCAGGTTTTACAGCCATTTGTAAATGCTGTAGTTCTTGGAAATTGTTAGTCAGGATGAAAACTGTATGACCATTTGAGTACACTGCTTCGAGAGAGAGGAAGGATTGCTGCTCATATATGCAACAGGCAAGATACCACCCAAATTACGGCAAAAGACTAAGCAAGCTGCCAGAAGGGCTTCTGCAAGGCCTGCCTTACAGTTATATCAAGACCTTATGCTGCTACTACTGAACTCAGACTCGGCAGATTAAAAATGAGATGAGCCAACAATAACTAATGCAACTTGATGATCATTTCAGCTGTTGCCACAATCTCAGTCCCTGTAAAATGGTCATTCTTTTCCAGATTGATTGATACCATGTATGCTAGTACCTTTCTAGGAAGGGAACCCTATAATATACTCTCAAAGTTTTTTGAGAAACTACTAAGTCATATTATGGAATTCTTGAGAACAGAAGGAAATATTAAATTCTATTCATGAGAATTATCCTTCTCTATTGCTTTTGGAAGCATCTTGTTCTGGCTCAGGCAGTTCATAATCTGATAATCTGAATTATTTTATTTAATAAAATTTAAAGGTCAAAAGCACCTTTTAATAACCTATTCTGGCCAACTGCTTGACATTTCTTTAAGAATTTTCCCCGTACCGACCCTCTAACAGCATACCACTAAGCTAGAGTATCTTTCAAATAAATCCAATCTTAATTTAAATCCATACTACAGAGAGCACAACTTTTGCCAAGTTCCTTGAAGCCCAATTATCTTTGATGATAAAGCTTACAAGCTACTTTCATTCTGGAAGTTTGAAAAAATAGAAATAAAAATCCAGTTATTATTTCGATTTATGACTTAACCTAAAACGTGAAGAAAAGTTGTCTTTGTCTTCAGCAGTAAAAAAGCTGCTCTGCCTTTAAGAATACTATTAGTAACAGAACGTTTCATCATAGGATCTCCTTCTACACAGATTTTACAAGAAAGTTTCTGATTTCCCCTCTATCCTTTTCCAAAGTTAAAAGCTCTTGGTTCTCTGGTAGCTGGATGATCTTTGTAAGGAGCTGGCATCCAGTTACTCATTTTTGTCTTGGATGTGTGGGTGGAAAAAAGAAAATGGGATCTTTGCCTGAATCATGGTAACGTATTATCTGCCAGAGAAGAGTTTAATGCTACCTTTTTAGATTTGTATTTCTTTCAGAGGAAATCCTGCTTGTAACTACCAAGGAGAAAATTTGTAAAGGAAGATGAAGACATTTTCAAAACAGGAAGGACAATACACCTTAATACCCCTCACAAACCAATCCCTTGCAGGTTTTGTATTATTATGTCTTATAAAGAAGGGAAGAAACCAGTAAACCTAATCTTGGGAGGTCAAACTAAGGCAGACACCTATGACAAGGAGACAGGAGCTAGTCAGATGAGTATCACCCTGTTTCTTTTCCAAGGGAATAGGCAAGGAACCAAACCCATTCCTTTCTTGCTCACATTAGATTTGCAGGAAAAAAAGCAAAAGCAAGCCAATCCCTGAATTCAGAAGGGTTTGGTTGCCTGCATTTATGAAGGCAAATCCTTGATGAGGAAGAGAAGCTTGCTGAAGGGATGTCTGCAATTCTCAAAAAAAAGCTCAACTACAAAAATTCAGGTGTAAGTGAACTGAGCAGACCAGTACTCAGCAGTATTATCTTGGTCTGTTTTCTAGCCCATACAGTATCCTCCATCGCTTTAGTCAGGTTACAAACTAGTTGTATTAAGTGAACACAGCCAAGCCAATGGAGTTCAGTACACCTGGGTGGTTGGTACAAACAGATGAGATTCCACCTCCACAACTAAAGCCACCTGTACCCAGAAAAACAATCCAATGAGGTCCAGGTGAACCTTTTCAAACATTAACATATCAGGTTATAACTTGCTAAGCTATGTTAGAGCATGCACTCTCTGACACCTCCAACTGTTAGCCTTCCCCTTCACAGATGCAGCATGTACCTGCTACATCCCAGGTTACTGTGTGGTGAGCCTCCTGAATCTGGATTCATGGGAATGAAGAAGAGATTCCAACACTTCTGTAACCCATGCAAAACTCCACAAGTCTCATAAGCAGTTTTAAAATATCATGTAACCCTTAAGCATGCTTCACAGTATTTACCCTCAAATAACTCTTATTTAGCATTTTAATACAAATGCTCTATTAAAGCTGGACAAACTACTTGGGGAGAAAATGTCACCATTTAAAGTTGTGTATAGGGTTGTACCTGCCCACACTGCACATGTATTATACTACATGGTTACTTAGTGACACTATTTCCAAGATAAAACTGCATTCCTAAATGAGGCATTGGAAATACATAGTAACCCAGACTGAATCAGCAGAAGGACACAGCACAGCTTCCACAGACTAATACTGCAAGGACTTTCCTCCTTCTACCTCTAGCCTCAATTTGCTTGCAAGTGCACTCCTTCTAACAAGCGGCAGTGATTCTTTCCACTTGAAATATAACTGGTTTATAAATGCTAATAGGCTTTCCACTTCCTATGTTACACTTTGTGTGAAACAGGCCCTGCCAGTTAGTTCTGCAGCATACTCTTATTTGGCTGGCCCACTGTGCTACAAACTGAAAACACCATCTACAGAAAAAATGTGGTTTATAGTGGTTTATAGTGTTTTGTCATAAAAAGATTATGCTTAGTAATTAAATGCAACTTAAAGCATATACAGGAGATCAAGATTCAAGCTGCATAAACTTTCAAACTTTATGATTACTTGATCACATTCTGGAAAGCTTGCACATGTAATGTTCTCCTAATGTAGTTATATGCAGTTTCGTTTTCAAATAAAGAAGGAAGGAAAAAAAATAAGGTAATGAAATGGATCACCACTCTCTTTTTTGACATTTGCAGCATGTTGAAAGCTTACCTTTGGTCAAAAACTAAAAACCACCCACAGAAAACATCATCTCAAAAAAGTGGATGCCAAGACACAGAGGTCTCTAAACAGCTAAGGTTTTTGAATCCAAAAACTTACCTTGCAGGCTCCCACAAAGCCTGCATGACAAGTAATTTATTTCTGCCTGTTTTAACAATCTTATTCATTTATTTCTTATTAACCCAGGGCATGCAATCATTTACATTAAGTCCATTCAAAATCTGTAATGCCATCAAGTTTCCTTCTGGAAAAATACATAATACAGACACCCACACCTAAACCTATGCTGACACTGTAGATTAACTCAGGAGACTACTGACCTAATTTCTGAGAAGAAAGCTTTCAAATGAACACTACACTGAAAATGACATAGGACCTTAAAAAAAGTTTCAGTCTACTGCAGCAGTCAAGCCTTGCAGGAATACAGTTTGAGGAGTGGAGTTCAAGCACCAAATTCTCAGAGAAGTGAATGCTGAAACTCAGTATGAGGGCAGTGTGTACATCCTCTAATGGAAAAGCAGAGCAAAGGGTATTCTTGGTTACTGGGAGCACCCTTATTTACGCTGAGCTCCCCTGAAAGACACTGGCCAAGATGTACAGGGAGAGACTTATATACATAATTCTCCAGTAATCACTGTCCTAGTCCTTCTGAGCAGAAACTGGAGTCTGTGAGAAGACTGCTGTGACCAAGACCACAATGACATGCTTTTAATCTCGTGATTCACGTAACATTAAAACTACTTTTAAAACCAAGTTAAAACACATTGATCTAGAGCTCCATGTGTTGGAACACACGTGCAAAACAGACATCCCAGCAGCAGCTGAGACCGTGGGTAACAAACGTTAGTAAAATCTAAATACATAAGAAAAACTCAGTTTTCATGCACATACTTTTTTTGCGGGGCTGAGATGGCGATGTGGATTGTGAAGTGGTTCCATTAGTGCCGCTCTCCTCTTCCTCTTTAACATCTACTTTTATTTCAGGCTTCTTCTCCTCTATTTCCATTGGCTCCTGTTTCAGTTCTGTTCCATCTGTTTCTTCTTTTGTTTGTGAAGATCCTTGTAAATCCTCCTCCACCTTAAGAAAGGATGCAATGAGATGTACTATTAAATCTACAACCCAAACTTCAGACATCAAAATATTAGTTTGAGATTGTCGAAGCACTCTCCATCCATGGCTTTCCTCAGGACAGTTACTTTCCAGTAACTACCCTCCTCTCACCCCTTAGCTCACCAATTCAGACACATTATTAAGTGCTTTTATATCTATCACTGCTTTCAGTTAAGCTGTATAGAATCTCATTTACCTCAGTCTTAGCTTCCACTTGTGTCTCACTAGTCTCTGGCTCAGTTTCTTCAGTTTTAACTTCTGATTTGCTTTCTAGCATTGGTGCATCTGGTCCTAGTTGCTGGGAATTCGTATCAGCACTAGCAACTGAGGCAGGGGTGGGGACCCTGTTATCAATACTAGCTGCTGCCTGGGATAGCTGTCGTAAAAACAGTACAAAAGAAAGACACTGCATATATAGAAATATTTTCCTTTACTAAAAATGAACAGCACAAAAAAGACATGAGATGATATTCTAAAACAGTGCAGAACATGGATACAGGAGCTTACTGTAGCCAAGTTTCAATATCCCACATTTAATAACTCTGCTTTACAGAGGAGAAGCCAAGGAAGAATTCTGCCCCAAAGTGGCTTCTTTTACAGAGAAAACACCTGCCCAGTAAAACACTGTACATGCCTTGAAACGTGCATTCGTCCTGACTGATTCTTAGAAGGAAAAAAACCCTATGCAAATCTCATGATCGGACAAGATCGATTCTGATTAAGGCCAAATATAACATCAGGCCTGTTATACCTCATCTTTCTGCAAACTGCTGCAATTTTTATCTTGAGCAGTTCAAAGTCATTCAAGTCACCCCCCTCCTTCAAACAATACTGAGAACATCTGAACACACATTTTTACACATCTCTATAATGAACCCTTTGGTCTAACATAGAAGCTACTATTGACAACTACAGGCTCTACACATTCACGACATGGTGCTATACGTAGGGTGAACTTTTGTGGAATGTCACTAGACAAGAAAAAAGCAACTAGCTGGTACTTACTGGAGTGCCAGGTGGCTGTGCCTGCACAGATGTTGGCTGTTGCTGAGATGGCTGTGGGGTTGGCACAGACTGGGGTTGAACTGGGGTCTGAGGTTGCGGTGTGACTTGAGCCTGTGCGGCAGTCTGCCCTGTAGGTGTGCTTTGTGTCTGTGTCGCGTTTGGAACAGAACCCGGTGTTGGTGTTGGTGTTTGTCCCGAAGATGAGGCTGGTGTCGATGGTTGAGTGGGTGCTGCTGGCTGAGGAGGAGTCATTCCTGTTGGTGTTTGGTGCTGGATAGGTGGCATCCCAGCAGCAGTGGACACAGGAGGCGTAGTCTGATGTAGGGGTGGCTGGGTCACTGGTGGACACGGTAACTGCCCGCTCTGCGGTCCTAGCATGTTCATGGAGTTTGGAAGAGCAGCACTGGGAACCTGCCCCTGCTAGAAAGAGAGACTGTGTTACAGACATGTGACTCCAAAAACTCTGAAAAAGCACTGAAGCCTTCTTTAACAGAATCCCTAAATATAAACGTGAGACCAGGTATATGCAAATGATACTATTGCAAATGACTATGCTCTGATTTCTCTAATCATTTTCATTAGCTCTTAGTTAAAGACCATGCTCCTAGACCTAGATGTGCCATGTACACCTTTTCATGTTAAGTCTACTGGCATAGAGAGGGAATCCTCACCATCTCTGAGTAACAAAGAAACCCACATGCAGAAAACCTCTAAATCATGCCATTAGCTGGGCAAAGGTCAGGTTTTGCATACAAACGGTTTTGAGCAAATACACATTTTAAGCCAGGTCTCTCGAGCAGCCCTGCTTTAGGAGACAGTTCAACTTATTTAATGCCTGCCCTGTGCACAGTGCAACACTTAAAAGGTGGTGTGTGCTGGTTTGGTTTTTTTTTTTTCTGGTTTTCTTTTAATTTCTAATTAGACTACTCCAGATGCTTAAGAAAACCTTGCATTTGTTTTTCGGAACAGCAACAATAAAGTATTCTGGATGTGCAGAGACTTTTAAACTACATTTACTGTTTTACATTTAGTACATTTTACTAAAGATTGCATCAGATAACTAGCCATAAAAAAAGAGTATTCTTATCCCTAGATGTACTTCTTAATTGAATCCAAATCAATTAATGTTCCTACAGGTGAGTTTTCAAATTTAAAACATAGTTGCCTGTATATAGTCAGTTTTATTGAACTAAGTGCGTTAGGAAAAAAACGTTCACCTCAAAAGTGGTCAAAAAAGTGAGCCATGGCCCAAGAAATTGTAGATGCTCCATCCCACACATACCACATACTTGACTCGACAGAGCCCTCTGTAATCTCAGTTCTCTCTCATTTCAGGATGGGACTGACCAGAGAGCTCTGGAGGTGCCAACTAACCTATATTACTAGAACTCCCAAGTTAAAAAACAAGCCTCTCCTGTGGGAAAGCATATACTTCAGCATCATAAGCACAGCTGCTACTTCATTGACCACTGCTGTTAACAGAAAAATGTTACATAAAACCCTCAATTTTCTCTTCAGAAGTAGAAAGTTTAAAATAAACTTTGAAAGATCTTCAATAACCACTTTATTGTAATTCCTGATTTAGAGTCTAGCTACTCAAGTCCACACAAAGATAAAAGCATATGCTCACAGATGTCCCATGAACTAACTTTTCCCCCTAAAAATCTCATCAGCATGCATTTTTTTAGAATTTAAATGGGAAATTACAGGGCATTGCCCCCCAGTCAGCATATGTAGATAAGTAATACAAGAGCTTATGACGAAGGCAAGTGTAACCCAGTATCCCCCAAAGTCAGGGATGACTACAATAAACAATGGATATATAAATATAAATAAACAGACATAAATTAAATAAATTAGAACAAAGTAATTAGAGTAACTCAAGCAATAGAAAATACATCTCACCTGTGCCACCCCAGCCTGGGCTGTTGATTGACCCATGCCCACACTGTTCACATTCATAGCCCCAGTGGATGCTGGAAACTGATTCTGGGGCAGGAATTGGTTCTGGGTAGGAGCCTGACCCATCATGTTGTTGGAATGAGCTCCCATCATGTTCTGTGGCTGAGGCATTCGGGAAGGAGACATTGCCATCTAAAAAGTAACACCCAAATTAAGGATATTGCCATTTAGTATTGTGTAGGAAGACAAAAGAAAACACTCTCAATGTAATCAACCAAAAGCTAAGACAAAAAAAATAAAAAGAAAACTGATTTCAGTAAACCAAGTGGAAATGGGCATATGAATATAACTAGCATTTGTTTCACAGTATTCATGATGAAGCTCTTTTCAAAGAGGTAATATTCAAAACTCTACTAAGAGTGCTAACTCTGCTTTGTTCTCTGAGCTAAAGAAGATAATCCAGAATAAAAAGAATAAAACCATGTTTAATAGAGGAATAAAGAACATCTATAAAATGCAAAGAGTTTCTGAAAGAACTATCCTCTTGCACAGACTGCTGGAGATTATTTCATCTCTGGTATCTACCTCTCTAAAGTTGTGTTGGTTTGATTGTTTTATTTTGTAGTTTTGTCTCAATAAAAGCCTGACAGACTCTGTCCATTTCCATGAAATTACTCTACAATTTACAGTACCACTCTATGACATGGCCTTTTCAGAACAGCATTAACACCACTAAATGTAATCAACCAATTTTGAGAAGAACTTATTAATAAGAAGTACGAACCGCAGGAACGGCGCCCATGTTGTTCATTTGTACAGGATGGTTCATTGGAGAAGCTGCACGGGGTCCCATGGGTGCTTGTGGCATCTGTACATTTCCTATGGACATGGGGTTAAACTGATTCATTCCTGCAAATGCATCCCCAAAACAACTCATTAGGAACAAGTCATCAGAATTTACGTATGTATACTCTATTATAAAGTTAACATTTATTATAACTGAAGTTTCACTGCCCTACACTTTCCTTTTTCTTTTAATTTTGTTCAGATTACTTGGCTTAAGAGACAAATCGGGATGCAAGAGGTATTTAGAGAAATACCAGTTAAGGTGAAATGTAACTTTTGGTTAAAAATTAAAATGCAGAAGATGAAGAGTGGGGATGATGTGCAAAGACAGGATGCTATGTGTAAATGATACCTTGGGATGATTTCTTAAAATCAGGCATTTGCTTTGAAACAGCAATGCCTTAGTGAGGGCTCACTGAAATGGTTGAAGTAAATCTGATAAAAACACATCTTGTATATATGAAGGCAACTCAGGACAGAAGCTAGTAATATGCTTAATGGGTGTTGTGCTTTTTATACAAAACATTTAACCTCTCCAAAAAAAACCCAAACTTGTCTATTAGGAATAAATGTGTAAATAAATAATTGAGCTATACATGCTATCAACTTTTTCTCCTACTGAAATGCATTTTAAAAGGATGCAACTTCAAGGACATTTCAACACAGATTTCAACTTACACTAACTCTGATTCAAAAAATAAAGTAACTGGAAGAAACCAAAGCACCTAAAAGTCACGGTTTTTTTTCCGAGAAAAAAACCCGCCCAGGAGCCCAGAGCAGGCTAAATGAGCAATGGCAAGCCATCAGCGCTGCAAACAAACTACAAGGCTCTTTTAGACGCATTTTGCATCAGAAACCAAGAAAGGACACTATTAGTTGTACATTCTCTAGGATTAATGTGCTGCATTTCCAGCTACAGGTGTATTTTTGGCTACTTAACTGATGAAAACATGCAAACATCTCTCACCCCCTGCCCCTTTACTGTGTTTTAAATGAGATTATCCACAGTATTCTTGCTTGTGCTCTCCTCTTTCTGAAATTACTTTGCAATTGTTAGCGAAGTTTTGGGTACATATTGCCAGTTCTTAAGACAAGACAGTACCAAGACAGTTCCTACCACAGAACAGTAATAAAGAATGATGCTGAAATAAGAAGGGAGAGCCAGGAGCTCTCCCTACCCCAACTGCATAAGAAAAAGAGAAGCTCAGCTTTTCCCCCTAACAATTATTTTGAACCCATAAATTGTATATAGAAAGGAAAACATAGATACCTTGAGAAACCTGCATTCGACTTATAGGCACGGTTGGCATGGACATAGGCCCATCTGCAACACAACAGAAGAATGGTCAGAAAAAAACCCAACTTAAACTATGAACTCGGGATTAGCTTGAGAGCCCAAGCACACAAACTCTGCAGAGCTACAGGTGAGATGCACAAGTACATCCTGCAGAAGTACTTACTAGGCGGCCGCACGGGCTGTGCCTGGCCCATGGCAGCAGCCACCTGCGGGATGCCAGGGGGCTGAGGGCCCGTGCTCTGTAAGGCTGGCTGATTCCCCAACATCCCTTGTTTGTGAAGACGAGACCTCCGTTTCTCTTCTAGTTCCTTCTGGATCTTATAGATTTTCTCTGCTAATAAGTGATAGTATTCATCCTACAAGAGAGAAAAAAAAAAATAGTACTCAGTGTCAAGTATAAGAAAGCAGCAGCAGAACTCATGTAGTCTACCAGAATAACATCACCTGGTTTAGGTTTTTTTAATGTCTACACCTGCCTACTTGAAAAGTAAGTATTTCTTTTTAGAATTCCATTAAATTGAAACATCTCATCACTGCTTTACTGCAGCAAAGGAAGAAAAAAACCCCAAAACCTTTCTATATATAAGACTTGGCTTTATGGCTATCCTTCAGACCTAATCTGAGTAGATTAGTAAACAAAGGAGAAGACTGTAGAATCTCTGTTGCTTGGATGAGAAACATGAAGCTGTGATTTAGGTTCCAAGTGTTAAATTATTTTTAAATATTATATTCACAGTAAATATTTCCAGAGACAGAAGAAAAACACATTTCCAGCAATACAGACTAATTATACTTCAGGAGACAGGTGTTAAGGACAGACCAATTTTTACATATAGAAAGGAACCACTCTTCTGCTAAGGAGTCTGACTACTGACAGTCATTACAGGGAATAAACAAAACCAGGCAAAACCCCAGAGGAATGGAGAAAATCAGTTGAAAAATAGTCCACAGGCACAGACAACTAAACACAACACCGGTATGAGATGAAAAAGCCATTTTACTCAATCCACACTGACAACAGATCAAATATGACAGTCACAGTGCACAGCAAGACATAGTTTTGCTTGTTGGCAGATGTGTGTCCAGCAATTGTTAAATGCATGAGATTATACACCTGTTAAAGGCATAAAACCCCCTCAAACCCTCAAGACCAAGTTTCTTTTGTGGGATCACCTATACTCTTAAACCCCAGGGTTACAGGGAGCAAAGGTTGAGTGATGCCTGTCCCACAATCCTTCAGTCTTCATCCAATTTTCCTCAAAACTAGGTTTTGTTATTACACTAGGATTGAGTTCATTTCAGAAAACTTAACAGGAGATAGGGATTTCTCATCAACCTTGTTAAAGAAGTCCAGAACCACAATACAAAGCTTTGGGTTTAGGTCACTTCCCTAGTCCTAGTGTCTCAAAAATCCATCAGTGCAGACACTGTTGGCTGTCAATTTAAAAGCACTACAGTCCCTTCCCCTCTACTGGCTCAACTTCCTACTTGTAAATGTAATGTTGTGTTACGTCCACACTGTAAAGATTCCTGAAAAAAGGATGTGCTCACAAGGAGCACATCATACTAAACCCATGTAGTATGTAGTAAAACAATTGCTTACAATCATGCCTCATACTAATCTGTTTTTCAAAGTCAAAGCGGAATGGATGCTCCTTTAAGAGAAGGATGCAATTCCATGCGGCCTTGTTACTACATTCTAAACTACTCCCTTCTTCCAAGTTTTCTGCCTGGAGCCAAATATATTAGATGCATTCCCATAAAAGAGACTTCTGGAAATTAAGCTCTCACAGCTGTTTTAAGGGGTAAAGAGAAGATATATCTGAGTGTTTCTCTAGCACACTAGGTGAGAAGACATTTAATTTTATAAACAGAAGTCTACTATGCTCATCCTTATTGAGAACGTATTTAGATATGTATGTATGTCTATGAAATCCTTGTTCTCTCTGAATTCGTTTCCTAAAGCTGCCAGGGTGATCAAGGGTGATGACACTCTAGTCTTCCTTGCTAAACTACCTCTTGGTAGCCACAAGGAGAAGATGATATTGTCACTGACCAATACTGACACAACAGCAGCATTACGTCTATGGCCACTGCCTATCTACCTCTAGGAAATAAAACTTCAATTCCACCTTCAGCTCTTTTGGGAGATGGTCTGAGGGGGCCAACTAAGTGCTACTGTCTTACTGGATGATCATCACCCGAAATGACACTAACAACTCTCTTGCCTTACTTAAGAAAGGACTTCAAGATTCTAATCAGGTAAGATCTCACCAGCTATGATGACTGGCATGACTAACATTGTCTCTACCAGATGAAAGCTTTCAGAAAGTGGTTCCTTTACGGCAGAATTAGCACAGTATCATAATGAAATAGCTTCCTCTGCATGTCAAATGGAGTTTGCCCTTTCTGAGTAATACAGATTTGAACTGGCACCCCCTTGGTGACAGAGCAAAATTCATGAACAAGAACAGGAATTGTGTCTTGTTTCCTATGCACAAGGACAAACACAGGCAAAGTGACCCCTTATTATGTTGAGACAGGAAACAGCTATGTGTCCTAGCCAAATCACTCGATGCTGCTGAGTAGGGGAGAAATCACTTCAACAGTACAGGTAAAGGTAAGCAGTACAATAGGACTGAGTCCTAGAGAAAAACTGCAGTTGCAAAGAGTCATTAAGTTCCAAAACTACTATTCACACAGACTTCCAGAAAGGAGAAAGTCAGTAAGGGAAACATCAAGAATGAAAAGCTGTGCTCCAGTCTTCGCACACATCAATCACACTTTCAGGAGGAATGCAAATAGGGCTGGGATGATGCTGTCTAGCTCTCACAGAGCTGAGGGAAGTGAATTAACTTGGAGTGACATTAATCAGATGGCTTTGGACTACACAAACACTGTCATAGCCAGAAAACTTGACTTCCCTCATCAAGAGAACAGTGGAATGATTGTGCTTTTCATTATGCTTATGAGATTTGTGGTGTTACTTTTTTTTAACATATACCAAACAGCAACATACCCTACTATTAGCAGATTCATACATATCTCCTTCCACCTTCCTGGCATAAGCCACCAAGTTCTCCATGCGGCGATCCTTCAGTGCTGCGGGATCAGGAGTGGGGAAGATGGCTTGGACACTAAGAGGAAGGAAAAGAATAAAAGAAAAATTCTTCAGAGAAAAAAACCTCAATACAGCTTTATGATATCATCCCACACATTCCCTTATACACCAGATATGTAAAATCATAGCAAAATAATGTTTAAAAAAAAATAAAAATCAGTATTGTATTATCTCCCACAAGATTAAAGCAAATTCAGTGATGAAAAAGATGTGAGATTTAACAGTCTAGAGTTTAAATACTCGTTTACTACAGCAGAGCAAATTTACTAGCAACATGAACTGGTTTCATGCACATTCCTTAATGAGCTGAATGAGCTGAAGAGGAGGGTTAAAGGTAACAGCTCATCCTCAGTGGCCTGCTGTCAGACAACCACCACTGATAACTTTGTCAACAACCTTTCAACTTAATGGTAGAACTACTGTATTGAAATTCTTTAAAACATACAGGAAAAAGACAGAGTCTTGCTGAATACTTACAGTTTATGCACTAAATGATTGCGCAGGTCCTGAGTGACATGTTCATGCCATGCTTTCCTTACCCCGGTACTAGAAGGAGGTGCAGCCGTTGGCATTGAGCTGAGATTTCCAACATTGCCAGAATTTGTGCCATCATTCATTAGTGGGCTAATATAAAAAGAAAAGGGACTGTTACAAAACAAGAATGCAGAGTTTTGTTGCATGTTTGATGCCTGAAGTAATTTTTGAGTAATTGCTTTCATCGCTTCTAGCTACTGCATCAAACATTCTCTAATTTTGGTATCAACAAACTGCAACACCTAAAGCAACAAAGCTCAGGAATTTACAAGACATGGTATGAATGATAAAGAATCACAACTGTTAAGTTATTTGTACACTCTCTAGGGGGACAAAGTGGTAGATATAGAATTGAAATAGGAAAGAAGAGCATAGCTATATATGTGACTGATCATTTCCATGCCAATACGGTTAGTTTTTAAAGCATGCTCTTTATTTACATTCATAATTGTGTAAATAAATTTTTAATTGAGCAAGAATGAAGATGTGTGCATTACTTATTTGTCCCAAGGGATGTTGGAAGAGCAGTTTCAGAAATTAGACTAGCTTGCTGGTCTGTTGTTATTCCTCCTGTGGGAAGGTTCATCTGGTTGGCTCCTTTGGAACAAAATTAAACATCATTGGTACCTAGTTCACAATTTGTGACAATAACACAGCAAAACTACACCATACTGACCCAACTGGTTAATGAAAGACACAGTATATCAGGTAAGTACTTTATCATAGTATCTCCTGTGGTGCATATAAGTAGCTACTTATGCAATCAAGTTACTTTCAGTCTGAACATTTTCGTTCCCACAAAAACTAGTCTAGTAACATTTAAAATTCATAAACTCTTAAGATTAGTTCAGTAATATAAAAAGAAGATAATACTATCAATTAAGTTCCAGAAAGAAATTAGCTTCTGAAACAGAACTGCCTGCTAAATAGGTGAAATACTTGTTAAACCAGAGTCCTTCTGCAATTCTGCCTCATCACCTCAGACAACACTGCACTATGGACTGTATTTTAAAAGAAACTAAAACTACTCCTATTTGGCAGAAGGTTTCTAAAATTCAAGTGTAAACGAATGGTAGTGCTTATAAACAGTACAGTAATCAAGTGAAACAGATTATGATAAAAATTGAACAGTTCAGTTTATTTTAACATCTTAGTTTCCTGGTATTTTTTCCACGTACCCAATGCATTAATGGTCCTCATTTGCTGGTGAGCCTGAGGCTGTGCTGGCTGTTGGCCTTGTACCTGGGGCTGCAACTGTGTTTGAGGCTGGTTGCCATATGGCAGTCCAAGAGCAGCATAGGCTCGTTGCATGGAGCTGGGGTCAATTGGATTAGGATTACTTAGCGATGGAGTATTCTGCTGGCCTGTGCCAACAGAACCAATGGAATTTTGGATTCCACCAGCTGGAGACCCTAAAAGGGCTATTAAAAAAAAAAAAATTATAAGAGAAAATGGAAAATCAATGAGGACAAACAATTTAACAAAACATGCCAAGAATCAACAGAACATGCATATAGTTATATCATATGTATTTTCTGCCAAAGGACAGAATAACACCAGAGATGCCAAGTGGGGAAACTCAAGTCGTTGATTCTACAGGACAGAAATCACCCTAGCAATTAATTAATACATGCAGTCTAAAGAGAAGTACTGTAAATTTTGGGCAGACAGGCTCATAATTAACATAATATACATAAAGTATAGGCTCCAATATAAGGCTAAATAGAATTTCATGCT